>CM075818.1:8408335-8561453 GCA_037975025.1 Excoecaria agallocha | reverse complement strand
GCTGGTGCCATACGGTAAGGGGCCATGGCAATAGGTGCTGTACCAAGTAATACATCAATGCTAAATTCAACCTCTTTTGCAAGGGGTAATCCTGGTAACTCATCAGGAAAAACATCAAGGAAGTCTCTAACCTTAGGTACATCACTAACCTGCGGCTTGTAAGCCTCAGATTCATTAACAAAAGCCAGATAAGCCGCACACTCTTTTCTAATACATCTGTACGCTGCAGTGGCTGAGATGACATTAGATAAGAAGCTAGATCGTTCTCCTATAGCCACAAATGACAGTCAACAATTGCCCGATGTTTATGGAGCCAATCCATTCCTAGGATTAATATCAAACTCGTGGAATGGAAGTTCAATCAGATTTGTAGGGAAAGTAATCTATTGTATTTAGATAGGACAACTCTATACACTCTGTTCACAACCACACTATGCCCCAAAGGGTTACTTACCCAAATATCTTGATCTAACTGTGCTTTTTTAATCCCTTTCCCTGTGCAACACTAGTGCTCAAATATGAATGTGTAGACCTAGGATCTATCAATGCACAAATAGTACCATCAAAAAGGTAAAACTTACCTATAATCATGTCCGGAGCATCCTATTCTTCTCGGGCTCTAACTACATAAGCCTTGGCCAAAGATGGCCTACCTGAAGCTGGGGGAGCTAGGGCATTGCCTCAGGCGAATGCGGCCCCACTGGATTCACCTCTACCTTGACCTTAGGTTGAAAGAGCACCCTATCTGCCAGTAACAGTCTATACAACTAACGTAGTAGTCTGTGTTGATGTTCTAAGCAATTCTTCATCAGATGATCTCGAGATCCACACCTCAGACATGCTCCCGTCAGTCTCTAACACTCCCCTGCATGTCGTCTCCAATAATGCTCGTAAATTTGCACCTTTAGTTTACTAGAACTCTGGGCCAGTGGGGTACTACCCACTGATACAACAGAGGGAGGTGCCTATACTGTGGTGCACGGACTCACTGCTAGTGTGGCTGAGGACTCCTATGGGGGAGCTGCTATAGGACCCTTAGTTCTCTTGCTGGACCCACTGCTTGATGCTCCTGGGGCTGGCCTTCTTCTTTACTTGAATCTGACCCATCTACTCACTTCCTCTTGCTAAATCATCTCCATCTTGATAGCTGCATCTACTAGCTCCTCCTTATTAGTGTATTCTCGTACTGCTAAGATCTTCCACAAATCAGTATGGAAGACTCTCTCAAAAAGCTGACACATCTTCTCTGGAGGGAATTTATAGTCCATATAGAAACTTAGCCTCTCAAATTCCCGATCATACTCCTGAACTATCCGTGGTACCCTGGTGTAGTCGCCAAAAAGCCTCCTCCATGGCTCTTAGGTACTCTCTGCCCACATATTTATCCCGAAATTGCTTGTAGAAGTAATCATAGGTAACCTGCTCTGGTGGTGTATGGCGTTTAACTGTGTCCCACCATATGTATGCCGATCCTAGAATAGTGCTACTACTCCCTCAAGCTTCTCTTCTGGTGGACTATGTGTGATCTGGAACAACCTTTCCATCTTACTAAGCCATTTTTTCTTATTAGGTAGTTGTGATCGGCTCTTTGCATAATGTCCTCTGCACCCAATCTTTTTAATTGTTCTAGTATAGACCTATTTGATGACTGGGGTGGTGCCTATTGCTGAGGCTGAAATTTCTGAAAGAACTCGCCATATATCATCCGCATAACATCAGCTGGTGTAGGGGGCGGAGGAGTGTACTGGGTAGGCTGCTGCGATCTAGTACTCGATATTGATTCATGTGTTTCTAGGCTCGCAGGAGTCTCACTCTCAGCATCACTCGTTATCTTAGCAATTTATTTGGAGTCGGAAGCCATAGTTGATACTGAAATGCACAAGGGACAGGTAAGATTCAATTCCAGCATTTATATCACAATATAATAGCATGTACTTGTATCATTATTATATTTCCACCCATTCTCCAGGTTAACATCACATTTTACACATTAACTCCAATCTTAGGACCGCCTAAACCACGCTCTGATACCATTAAATGTAACACCCTCTATTCAATTCCAAGTTTGTATACTTTATTAACATTTCTACAATAGTCAATTTACTATTTAGTTTGAGAAAAATTCCGGCAGCATGATGACATAATATTCATGCTGCCTAAACCTGCAATATTCAAATTACACTCCCAAATATCATTTCTCCTACTCCCAAACTTCAACAATCAACACAGCACTTCAAATAATTCATTATGCAATCAACTAAAAGCATCTCTTTAAGCACACCAACCATAAATTTTACTAAGGTCATAAGTTATTACAAATAACTCCATAAGGCATTATGAAAATCTAGCAAAATATTTACAACCCAAAATAACAAAAGTTCTCCTACTCTATACATGCCACTATTGGTCTTCAGCGTCAGCTAGCTACACCTATCCCTGCGTGCAGTCACAATAAACTACATGCTAAGCAACATAGTCGCTTAGTGGTGGATACATCTACATAGAATTTCACTTAACATATATATGTCATGCAAATAAATCAATTAATTTCCTAATATTTTAAGTAAATTGCCAAATTCATAAATTTTAAATTTATTCCTATTATGTTTAAAGTTTCTTCTAATTGGCTCAAAAATTTATTCTTCATCTAATTTCACAATTTCACCTTTTTGAGGGGGTTAATTTCAATTATACTCCTGAGGTTTGACTTTTTCAATTTAGACCAAATTTTGACTTTTTGGTTGACTTTTTTCCAATTTAACCAAATTAACTCTAATTTTGACCCAATTGACTCCATTTGATTTTTACTTGCTTTAATTACACAAATTACATTTTAGCCATTAAAATTTTTCCTTTGATGAAAAAATTACCATTTGGTCCGTATAACTTCCCTTAATTACTATTTTTCCCTTTTTAGTCAAATTACCCATCTTGATCATTTTAACCACATTTTTACCACAGTTTGACCATTTTGCCCTCGGTTAATCGTGTAATTATATTTTTACCCCTATTGAACATATATACCTCATTTTTCACCTTATTTCATCCTTATTAACATTTTTAATATTTTAAGGACCGTAAATACCCATTTTTCACAGTTTCATGTAAAATTACCATTTTAGCCCTAGTTGTAGATAGTAGAAAACCATGAATTGGATAAGCGGATGAGAAAATAAAGTATGTGGGAGCAACCATACCACTAAGGTACGATACGACTCCCTAGTATATGAGTATAATGAGCCGGCTAACAGTGCGAATTTACTTTCTCACTAAAGTAATAGTAGAGTGACAGTAAAGCAACAGTACAGTATACAAAACATCACGAGGATAAGTGCTCCTATGGCTAGCCATACTATCCTAGGGTCTTGGGTTACCCATTGAGTACAAAGGGCATAATAAATTATTGTATTTTCTTACTTTATTTTGTTTTTACACTATTTTACATACCAAACATATTATGTTAACATTATCATAATTTCATTCCTATTCATTCAAGCTCATTAACTATACATTTCACAATTATACACATATTATTACAAATATTATTACAAAAATATAATTAGAACATGGCATTATACACATGTACACCATTCGACCACTTAAAGGCCTCATACTTACATATTGAATTATTCTCTCTTTTATGCCATATACATTTCTATATGCCTTTCAAGCATCATTATGGTGTAATACACTTAGTTTACCTTAAAATTCTTAAGGTTCACCAACTTCCATCATTATGTACACTTACACATATTAATGTACATTTATTATTTTTCACCCTATGGTACCATATTCGACCATCACATAAATTTTCCCTTCCACCTTGTTTTGTTTTCCCAAATTATGTCATATTTATTTTTATGCTCATCTTAAGTCATAATATAATGATATATGCTAATATTACATGAAAATTCCCAAGTTCCAATACTCTACCCGTTATGTAACTATTACATAATAGGTATACATATTCATTTTTTATTTTAATCAATGCCATCACCTCTCCTACACCTTATTTCACTTAATTGTAATTAATTATTCAATTATACATCAAAACATAATAGGTTACCTAAGGTATTCCATTCGGCCATCAAAGTTCCATTATCTCCACTTTAATTCCACCTTTAATTAATGTTTTTAATGACTTAATTCACCATTATATCAAGTCATATTAAATTATTTCACCATTTTATGCAATTTCCCATAGCTACATAATGTAAAAATCATAGAAAATTCAATTAAATTTGTAAAATTAAATGTATATTGTATCCACTAAGCTCAATTAGGCTGTTCTCCACCTAATCTTCCTTTTCCTTCCCTTTTACTCTTTTGTTCCTTTCTTCCTCTATGTGTTCCTTTTTGGGCTGAATTTGCAAGGGAGAAAATAACGTCATTAATGCATGTTTTTTAGTAATTTAAAATCACCACTATAATTCCCTAGCCCAATTCTACATGCCTATAAAATTTCTCCTTCAAATTCCACCTAAAACTTAATAAATCACAAAATCTTACCTTAGGGTTTTTGCCTTAAATCCCTAATTTCTTGGCCTCCTTTTGGTAAAATTCCTTTTCCAGGTTAAAGAGGATGAATTTTTGAGCTTTAGGTTCAATTAGGGCTTGTGATTTAATGAAAGAAAGCTTGGTATGAAGAAAAATTAAGGAAAGGGAACAAAAGAGAGGGGTTCGAATTTTGAAGAAAAAGAGGAGGGAGTTACAGAAATTCTAGGGTTGCTTTCATATTTTAGTGAGTTATTGGGTGTTTTTGAGTGTACCAAAGGAGAGGCCAAGATTCAATCATCTTCATTAGATCCAAGGGCCTTAAGTTTTATCACTTATTGGCCATACATCAAGCGAGGCTCATCCTACTGGCCTAAACTCACTCATAGTTGATCATGGCTTTTATATTAATGACTTATGTGTCTTTTTATGGTCAAATTCTTTGGTTTGACCCTCTAAATGACCCGATTTTGATTTTGCACCCTGAAATATAAATTTTCGTTTCCAATATCAGATTGGCCTAAAATTTTGCACCAAGTGTGCCTACATATTCAAAAATGTGTGCTTAAAATTTCATCCCATTTCAACATCATTTAAGTATATTTATGGCCTCAGTAACCTACATAACCGGGTCAAAATCAAAAATTTCAGAGTTGTCAGAATTACTATTTTTCAGTTCCTAGGGTGTCTCTACATTAGTTGCA
Organism: Excoecaria agallocha; assembly: GCA_037975025.1. Classification (NCBI taxonomy): domain Eukaryota; kingdom Viridiplantae; phylum Streptophyta; class Magnoliopsida; order Malpighiales; family Euphorbiaceae; genus Excoecaria; species Excoecaria agallocha. The sequence goes on along the minus strand of CM075818.1, from coordinate 8,556,255 downwards.
TGGTATATATGAGGTTTGGGAGAAACCAGAGATCGCTAGGTCCCTCAATTGCTTGGTCAAAGTTTTGGTCAACACAAGTAAACCAGTGAAAATTTTCTTTATTTGCCCTTTTAGAGACCTATTTGACCTTAGTTTCCCTTCAAATTATACCATTAGACTCTGCTCAACCTATGCTTTCATTTCTTAGTCTCAGGTTACACTGTCTGCCGGGGCCCCTATCTCAAATTTTTTGGTCCCGATACAATTACCTTTTTATACTTGTTATCGAGTTTTCTCGCCCTATTCAACTCCGCTTTTCCCAAAATTTAACCTAGAGTAATTCTTCGTGTTCTCTAACTTAACATGTATGACGGATGCAAAAATTAGAGTGTTACACCACTGGCCCAACCCTCATACCTTTTGGTATAATAAATGGTGACCTTATAGATACCATGACATGAGGATGCCTAGATTAGGGTTACCCGATGATGAGGAAATAGTATATTATTGACAACAAGTTTGGAGTTTGAAGCTTCGATTGTGAATTTCTTGCATTTTTCTCAAAGATTTTTATGATTTTCTAAGTGTTTTCAAATGTTTTAACAAAAGTGCATAAAAAACCCTGATTTTAGCCTTCAGAGATGACATACGATTGTTTGTCATATGAGGGATAGTCATCTCTAGCCTTTTCTTTCCTATCCTAGTCAGATTAGGGGTATTTTGGGTTATCCTAGGATTTTAGACTGAGGGATGGCTGCCTCTCACTGAGGGGCACCCATCCATGGCTTATTTTTTAGAATTCCCACATTTTTGGAATTCAAAAAAGGAGATACAGGTTTTAAAAGGATTTCATCCGAATTTAGTGGGGATTTTTCTCTAGATTTGGGGAGTTGGAGTTGGGATCCAACTCTAACCCTAGCGTAAGTATAAAATCTAAAATTCTAGGGTTTTCTTAGGGAGAAATCACTTTTTTATAGAGAATAAACGTTAGGGAAGAAGAAAAAATAATTTCTTTCTCTCTCTAAGATTTAATTGCTCTAACAATCTCTTTGATCTAAACACACACACACACACAATGAAACACATTGGATTTTTCTGAAAACAAAAAGCATAAATTAGAGTGGAGATCTAGACTAAACAAATTTTAGAGTTAGAATATTTTCTGAGGGTAATATTCTAGGCTCCTTTATACTTTCTCTCTTTAGAATTGCCATGCATGATTATATAAATATTTGTTGCAAATAAGTATGTTTAAATACTGTATTTGGGTGATATGCATATCCAAATTATAGTGTGATGTAAATTTGGATCATAGAGCATGTAAAGGCATGATTATAATTAAGACTCTTCATTGTTATAATTTCAAACCTTTTCTCTATTTCTGTAATTCTATGTTTTTATTGAATTTTGTGTATAATTTGGTGTTAGAACACTGTTTTAGCATGATTTAGAGCTTGATAATCACATGTCTAGGGTTAAAATACATTTTGAATGATTTTTACATGTTTTATCTTCAAAGTGCTACATCCCATTTTGTTTAACGAGTGACGGACGAGAAGATGACTCAACGGATGCCCATCTATCAAAGCGACAGGTGCGATGTCACAAGCCTTCTTCTTGTCCCATCTCTTGCCTAGTTGTAGGCATCCCTTGCCTATTTAAGGGCATTTGTAGCTATTTTTTAGGGTATTTATATTATATTTTGTATGTATTTTATGGTGTCTATGTTATTTATTTTACCCCCATGGTATTTGTGCATTATTTTTAGTTCTGTACTTAATTTTATTTTGTATTGTATAGTTAGATTTGTAATTTTCTTTGTTGTATTGTGTTTTTGTGATACTAACTCATTTACCCTTTTTGTGCTTTTTGTTGAGCATATAAATCTTTTTACCTTAGAGAATTATATAGGGTTTTTTACATTAGGAATCGTGCTTCCGATTGGATGACCACCTTCAGCCCATTCGATTACCTCACTTGACTATTCTTTTATCATTTATTTATTTATTTATTTATTATCTTTGTTTTATTTAGTTATTATTTATTTTGTGTTCATTTATTTGTTCGATACTTTTATGATGTATTTTTCTTTCAGGGATGTAATAGTTAGTGAAAAAGGGCTTTTTGTGCAAATTAAAAAGAAAAGGCACTTAAACGTTTTCTATTGATCAATTTGGAATTTTCTTCAAAACTTGGACCAATGTCCAATTTTTCATCCAAAGCAAAAGAAATGAATAAAATAAAATTTTTTGTAAAATATGCATGAGAAAACCAATGTTCCCAATTCAAATAAATACCTTGATTTATATATGTATATTACTTTACTCCTTTTAATGGAAAATTTGGTTCTGCAATAAGTTTAAGTAGTTGATTCATTTACTTATTTATTTATTGCTTTTCATGATTGATTGGGATGTTTATTTAATTCTTACATTTTTGCATTGTGTGAGAGAGGAGAGGGGATTAAGTATAAAACTCAATTATAAAATAATACCTAACGAAGATGCCTAATAAGAGTGATGTCCTAAACACCAATCTCTATTTGGGCATCCAAAGGTAGAGAATCATTTTTTGACATTTTGTTGGGTGGCGACTCCATGACACCTACCTTTTTTGGGCCCATTAGTAAATGCCTTCATGGGTTGACTACCAATAATAATTTAGGCTTGATCCCTTTTTATTGCAAAGTAGCCATCTATGAGTTAAAGTGAGCCTCCTTTAGTCTTGGGCCCTAAAAGCGGGCCTCTGAAAGTGAACCCAAAAATGAGAGGTGGCTCTAGCATACATCACAGTGGTGACTACACTGGGGACTAAAGAGACCTTTTTCCAAAATGCATCTTGGTTAAGTTTTTTATAATTGGGTTTTGGTATTAATCCTATCTCTTTTCTAAACTATATTTCTTGCATACATCTTAGAGCTCTAGAATTAAGTTAGGCATCCCATTTTAGCTCGAGTACTATCCTGAAGCATGCGTTATGTTCACTCAATGTAGAGAGGTGTCTAAGAGACCCACCAGCCTAAGTGTAGTACCAAATGGTATATAAAATGGTGACCCATAAGTCATTACGCTCGTGATGAACTAGACTTATTAGTAGGGACCATGCTTAGGTAGCCTTAAAGTTTCATTACCCTTGACTCAAGGCCATGTAATGAAAATAGCAACTTTCCCTAGGTTATATAACCATAATAATGTTTGCTTGCTATATGGACCTTTGTGTAATGAACAAACTCAAACAAATTAACAGGGTACTAGTCAAAGACTACCATACCTCGATGGGCCTAATCTGATCTGTATGAGTTAGTCAAATTATATAATGGTCGAAATCTGTATGTCTGCTCTTTTAATTAACAGAGATTATGTTGTCAATTTTCCATCGTGCACCATAGGCACTCATTGGGTTTCCTATTGACCCATGGGCTAAGCCTACCTAGGAAAGAGACCATGCGACCCCCTGTGTGGGAGTTACAAGGTTGGAAGGCTATTGTTATACTTATATGTGATTATGATTGACACCTAACAAAAGCATTCGTTGCATTCATGCATCATATATATACAATTCTCATGCATCATTCATCATATATCACTCCTAACATCTAATTCTTGTAGCCATTATATACTCATTTATGTGGTCTAGAAGGTCAGATGATCGCTTGGTTTGAAGATCTATATCCAGGCTGTTGAGATCAAGTTCGGGTTTGGAGTTAGGTTCAGAGGTCAATTCTCAATTGAGTTCAAGTCAATTATTAGAAAGTAGTCAACAAACAAGTTTAGATATGAAAAATGAAGGATTGAATGAGATCAAAAGGGTGAACAAGATTGGGAGAGTGATTGATGATATAACAACACGGTTTCTATTCCAGAGGAAAATGTCGAATGTTACCCCTGTGGGGACCTCAACAGTGTAGGAAAATTTAGATTGGAGATTGGATATGAGGTTTCAGGATTTTGGAGAAAGGCTTAGGGCCATAATAGGTGGAATGGTAGCTTCTATAGCACCAAATGTCAAAACTCAACCTACAACACTTATTTGTGAGACAGTGGAGTCAATGCATGTTGGGAATGTTGTCGCAACCAATGTTGCTATTCTTCGAGACCCACCAAGAAGAGAAAGGAGGCACGATCTTGAAGATGATTTCATAGAAGAGAAAGATTAAGAGTATATCCCTCCAGTGATAAATGAGAGGAATAAGGGTCCCAGTGCTAAAAATCTAGCCTTCAAGAAGATGGAGCAGAAAATTGAGGCTATATTTAGGCTGTTATCTGCTGGTAGGGGAATGAACTCTGAGGATAGGGATTTGGATGGAGATGAGCCATTGCCTTAGAGATTCAAGATGCCTAATTTTCCAAGGTTTGATGGCACTTCATACCTTCAGCGTATGTCAAACAATATTTGTTGATCATGAAGGGGACTAAGTTGACTAAAAAGCAAAAGGTGGAGTACTTTGTTTGAGTTTGATAGGACCTGTAATTGATTGGTACCATGGGCTAGACAGGCGTACTAAAGAAGATTGGGATCTATTGACTGAGGAATTCCTTAAGTAGTATGACTATAGTATCGAGATAGAGGTTACTTTGAAGGACCTGGAGTTACTTTAGCATAAACATGATGAATCCTTTCATGAGTACCTCACTAGGTAGAGGAATAGGGTGATGGAGATGAAGAGGAAGCCTAGCACAGCCAATTAGATCAAGTTATTCATTAGGAATATAAGCTCATACCTGATGGATGGTTTAAAAATTAAGGGTATGAAGGACTAGGAGTAATTGAAGGACATGGCCATAGAAGACAAGGGAAAGTACCTAGCCAGAAGGGTGAACAATAAAATTGCTAGGAGGAACCTAAATAATAACAAAGTAATGGGGAACACCAGTGGGTCAAATAAAATTGAGAAAACTGTATTAGTATCCATTATAGAAGCTAGTCAGAGGCACTATTCCAACTTGGGTAATTTACTATCTTGGGTATTGGATAGATTGAGCAAAGAAGGAAAGCTTCAACCATTGCCTCCAAAGCCTGCAAAAAGTCAAGGGTTGCCCTACCATCAAGAGGATTAGTACTATACAAATCATTAGCATACTGGGCACCTAACTAACTATTGCTGCTCCCTGAGGAGTAAAATTCAAGATTTGATAGATAGCAAGCATATTTCAAATCCTGAGATGGGGGATAAAAAGAAGAAAGGAGATTACAATGCTGTGCCACCTCCAGTGTTCATGATTGGATCTAGTCTACTTGAATGGGACATCATTAGAGATCTGTATGGGAATGAGTACATGGCCGTTACTCATTCCACCCCCAAAGTAATAGAGCCAATTCAAGGAAATCAGCCAGTTTCCATTATTGATTATTAGGATACCCCCATAGAGAGTAAGGATAAAAGGTTGTCAGTGCCCATTGATATCTAGAGTTTAGCTAGTGAAAGTGAAGAGGAAGAAAGGGAAGAGAAAAAGGTTAAAGTAGTCATGAGAAGTGGGAGAGAAGCCTCGGAGGTTAAAATGCAGCCAGCCCTTACTGCAGTGCCAACAGAAAAGGAAGTTGAGGAAGATTAAATAATTAAGTAGTTGAAGAAAACAAATGTGTACATTTCTATTTGGGACTTACCGAGACAGTCTCCCTCGCACAGGTAGAAGTGAGTCGAAGCCTTGAGTGAATGTACTATTGCCACTACCATTTCACCTTCTGAGCTATTAGATTTAGTTAAAGGGAGGAACATGAGAGAATGTTGTATACTCTGATGCTGACCTACCTACGGAAGGAAGGAATCATAATTATCCTTTATACATCAAGGCCCAGGTGGATGTCAAGCACACGACTTATGTGATTATAGACGATGGTTCTTTCATTAATGTTTGTCGTTTAGTGGCAATTCTATTTTTTAGGTTAAATAAGAGCATGTTGAGTAAGTCTGACTTGACCATCTCTACTTATGACAATTCTAAGAGGCAAGCTGCTGGGACCTTTAAGGCTTTAGTGAAGATAGGGCCCATTGAGATAGAAGCTAAGTTTGTGGTGTTGCCTATTCTAGCTAATTTCTCTATGCTGTTAGGAAGACCATGGTTTCAGAAGTTAGGTGGGATGCCTTCCACGCTGCATCAGATGATCAATATCCCCCATGATGGTTAGGTGGTTACTATTAATGCTACATGGGAGAACCAAGAATATGTACTTATGATAGCTAAATAGCCTTTTAGTAGGTCCCATGTGTTTGCAATTAGTGATGAAAAAGGTGAAAGTAGCTATGTTGATTGCCATTGAGTGGTTAACATGATGAAAAAGATAAACTTCTTGCAAAGTGTTGGGTTAGGCCAGAACTCCTAAGGGCCTCAGATCGCTATAGGTGTTAAGGGTTAAAAGGATAAAAAGGGGTTAGGTTTTATTGGTTCCAGTCAGAAGGGTAAAGGGAAGGAAGTAGAGAAAAGAATTTCGTATATCTCTCAAAGCTTTATGCCAGCTTTAGGTATTTGCCTTTATTGTCAGGAAGATGTACATCATTTGATTGGGAATGAGCTAGTGCTAAGATTTGAGCTATTCAACGATGTCTTCAATAGGAAGTAAGGGATTATTAAGCTAGTTGAGGATTTCTAGGATAAAGAGATTCTTCTACACCATTTAGCTTGGGACAATAAAGTGCCTAAAGAGGTTCTGACAGAGAAGTTACTTGTTGTTCAGTTGAAAGGCAAAGGGAAGGTCAAGGTTAAGGATCGACCAGAGGCCAAGGTTAGAGAGACATTTGATGCTGCCAAGACTGAAGAAGACACTTTTATTGATATTGTTTATGTTCCTAGACTTTTTGATGAGAAAATTGATGGCTCTTTTAATTATATTAATCAGATGACCAATTTTGCTTACTTGTGTGATGTTTCTTCTGATTTTAATATGCATAATCGTGATTATGAATCATTCATATTTGACATTAACTCAATAAACACATGTTCATTTAATCTCAGAACCAAAGAAAACCCAAAATGAATTTTATTGCCATTAGACATAATTCCTGAAGAGAGAAAAATTTGAGAGAATATTGAAAAAATATGAAAAAGTCATTGCCTGGACCTATGAAGACATGCCAAAAATAAATTGAGAAATTGCTAAACATGCCATCCCAACATATCCAAGGTATAAACCAGTTAAGTAGAAGCTTATTAGGCTTAGACCAAAATGGGCTAGAAAGGTTAAAGAAAAAGTTAGGAAACAGATAGATGCTAAGTTTATAGTAGAATTTCAATATTCCACATGGCTGGCAAATGTAGTTCCTGTAGCAAAGAAGGACTAAAGAGTTAGGGTCTGTGTAGATTACAGGGATTTGAACAAAGCATGTCCAAAGGATGATTTCTCTCTACCTCACATAGATGTTCTAGTAGATAGTGCAGCCCCCTGTGCTATGTACAACATTGTGGATGGGTATACAGGGTATAATCGGATTCTAAACAAGATAGTGGATCATATTAAAATAGCTTTCATAACTATATAGGGTACATATGTGTATCGGGTTATGCCTTTTGGGCTTAAAAATGCAAGTTCCAAATGATGAATACTTTCTCCAAGGGCAGGTTAAATTTTAAGGTAGTGATAGCAGCACTCTGTATACTTTGATAAGGTTAGGGTTAATCCTTGCCTCATTTGATGATAAAAATTATCCAAAGCCGTCAATAATGGGGCTATACACAAAGTTTGTATGTATGGGCTAGAAGCACTATTAGCCTTGGGGCCAAAGATAGTAGAAGTGTCTAGAGACTTATCACCAGTAGTTACCAGGCTCATGGTGAATGCTCCATCAGAGAGAAGTACCTATTATCTTGTGTGAGGTGCTTGAAAAGACCGAACAACCAGTTTGCCTTTTAACTCTTATGCTAAGGGACGAGACTTAATTGGCATGCACTTTGACAACCTTGATTACTGTGTGGGAAAATCCAATAAAGGTGATCATTAAGCCAATGTTTACAATTGGTTTAGACATGTTGTGTTTTGAAGTCATGCAAGTGATGTATGTTCAGGCTGTTGATGAGAAATTAGGGTGCTACAACACTTAGGCTTGTTTAGGAAAAACCAATATCTTTACAGAAAGTTTTTTTTGGAAAGACCAGGAAGGATCCATAAGCTCTCTGTATAGTTTTCAGTATGGATAGGGTTCTGTACAAGGGGGCAACCCAATGGTGTACACTTGAGGTGAAGAGATGAGCAAGAAGTCATGAAGGTTATGGAAGAAGCTTATGATGGAATTTATAGAGCTTGCTTCAATAGCTTAGCACTAACCAAAAATATTATATGTCAGAAGGCCCTTTTGGCTTGCCATAGACATAGAATTTTCTAATCTAAGGAGCATATGCCATGGAGATGTACACCTCAGATGGTTTAGAGTTTTTTTACTGCCATTACAGGGTGCGTAAAAGTCGAGTTCAGATATGGAATCTCTTGTTATACCCTATTCCAGGCTAAAAAGAAGAAGGAGAAAAAGATGAAAAGATACTCAGCATTATGAGTCTTCCCCTCACTAAAGGAGCAATCAAAGTAGATGGTAACAAGGCAAAATAAATGCCCCTTGGAAAGGTGCAGGCTTGCATTTTGAGGCTACTGAGTGATCACTAAAACTTTAACTTAAGCCACAACATCATCCTTGGAATATAAAATGGAAACAAGACTATCAGTAGAAGTTGAACTTTAGTTCTTGATAGGAGTCACATGCTTTTCGGATAAAGCCGGGTTAGATGGAACCTTAAGCACTCCAGCCAAGTTGTTTTGATTAACTGTGGGGCTAGTTACCCACATTTCGTGCCTAAATGAGATAGTTAAATTACACTTTTTAAGTTTCTGTATGCTACACCTTTTAGGTAACTCTCTTTCTAGAGGAGGTGATAGCTTGACACAATGCAACCAATGGAAGACTACTGCTTAAGGACAAGGATTTCTCACTATGACTTATGGTTCCTCAAGTTACCTATTGTAGTGAGTTATAATACATAATGTGACCCTATACAGCCCACATAGGAGCAGACATCTAGATTGCCTATCTATGGTGGTAAACAAAAATCTTAGCCATAAACACATGAAGTGGAAATAGGGTCAGCCTGTTGGGAAGGCTTTTGATCATGCCGAACGAACGATAGCAAATGGTTAGGTTTTTTAGGATTAATGGCAAATGTCAGGTAAGACAGATCAGCAAAATAATGCCATCATGAAAAGTAGATATGTCAGTAAAGGGTTATCCAGCATATTGATTAGTTCTTTCAGGGAGAAAGAATTGCCTCAGGATACTAGTCAAGCGATCGCTGATGGAAAACTCTTAATGCTTAAGTTGCTTCCTTTAGGAAATTTTGCATATAGCTTATGATACAAACCAAGGTTTTGAGGGCAAAAAACGTATCCTGAGTTACTACAAACCCTTTAGGCAGGAGGCATGGCTTCTAAGTAAAAGTATGGGATTACAAGCTCATCCTGGCATAACACCTAATGGTATGAATACATCATAGTTCAAGAGGAAATGTATTTTCTTTTTCTAGAAGTGTAAGAACAATAGACTACCCCAAAAATAATAAGAGAACTTAAATAGAAGGCAGAGAAAAAAACTAAGGGAGATAGCTAGAGGTAACTTGCCCAAAGACCATGAGTTCTGAGCAAGACATGTGTGGGCTAGCAGCCAGATCGCATCTGAGATGAGGTCCCCTAATCACCTAGGGTGTAGTTCTTGAATCTTTGCATACATTCTTGCATTTTTTCATGCATTATTGCATTTCTGAATACATTATTGCATTTCTGCATGCATTTTTGTATTTTTGCATACATTCTTGTGTTTATGCATAAAATGACATATAGTTTAGAAGCACGATCTTTTTGCTTTACACATAATTTTATACATATATTTTGCTCTTTGAACACACCCTACATAACTTTCTGTGTATTTTCCTGTATATATATCCTTGTAGGAAAAGTAAAAGGTTAGTTATATCTTTGCTTTAGTTTGATTAAAATTGATAATTTTTCTTAGGTTCCACATGTAATATGCTAATTTCAAAGCATACAAATCCAAGGATTTTTTTCATATATTCGAGATGATCGTTGTAGTTTTGCCCTTTTACCAATTTTAGAGTATTCATGTTAAGATAATTTGTGCTTTAAGTTTAATTTATCTTACCAAGTTATGTCTAGAAATTTTGTCATAATTGTTTCTTGTTAATTCACTTTCAATTTGAAGTTTTTATTCATTAGAGTAATTCTCAACAATGAATGGTTTTGGCCTCAATATGAGAAATTTATGTTTTGTTTAAATATGAGTTGAACAGGATATAGTCATGTTTTATCTCTATCTGCTAAATTGAATAAAAACCTTGGTCGTACCATGTAATTTCTAAATTTTAAGCGCCTTGGTCCAATTTGAAAATAAAGAAAAAAATTATTTGCAATTGAAAGGATTGGATAAAACTCACATAAAGCATTAGAACCTGTTTTATTACTCATCAAAGTGAACCCATAATGAGATAGAATCTAGAAAATGATTTAGTCAGCCCCTCTTTGTATAGCTTTTTAAATGAATCTTCCTAACCTGATTTCTTAGTTGCTTGCCAGCCCATTGAGCCTTTATTTCAAGCATGCTGAATGTGTGCTCATTTTTTTTATTTCATACATTAAAACAACCTATTAACCCGAAATGATTTTAGCTTCCCCTTAGGAAGATGACCACTATGATAAGGCTTGTTTCACATTTTGAGAGAAGGGAGGATTATTTTTTATCAATACTTTTTAAGGAATTAAGTTTGTTTGATGAAATAAACTTGAAAGGGAAATAAATAAAAAGAAGAAAAAGAGGAAGAAGGGGAAAAGAAGAAAAAATAAAGAGGAAAAGGAAGAAACCTCTAAGTTAATGTTACGATAAAGACAATAATGAAAGGAAATGGAGACCTCGAGTTAATACCCTTCAAATAGTTTTGATAAATCAAAGATCATTAAGGCCAAATGTGAGAATGCCTTGATTAATTGAATATCATGAAGACTAAATGTGAGAATGCTTTGATTAATGAAAATTCATTAAAACCAAATGCAAGAATGCTTTGATAGCGGGCAAATGGGTAGAATAAGTCCTCCCACTAGTTAAGAAAGCATAGTGGTCATTTTCCTTTCGCAACTTGACCTTCCTTTGTTAGCCATCCACCCAAATCTAATGTTGTAACCAATGTAAGACCGCTTGATTTTGGGTTCGGTCTCATCCAACCTAGTAGAGATGACCTTATAGTAAGGTTTGTACGTAAGAAAAGGCATGTGGTGTTTTTTAAGCTTCAAGCGAGAAGTTATGAATGCATTCATACATTCGAGTCAAATATCATCCCTAGCTTTGCATCCAAAATTTTCTTTTAAAGGACAAAATTCTATTTTGGCCTTCAGCACACACATACACAAAAATTGCTTGGTAAGCATTATGCTTATGTGTTGGTTCAGTGGACCTTGGTATTCACATAACTATTCTCCTATTCTTTCATTGAGGATAACCGTTTAATTTCTCTTATTAAGATTAAACTAGCCGAGGATGTGGTCCACTAAGCTTATTTAAGGATGAATAAAATTCAAGTTTAAATTATTTGATAAGTTACAATTAATTTAAATTTTGGACACATTTTGGAAAACAAATATTTGCATACATCACGTGTGGCACTTGTTGCACACAACTCACATATGTGGTTATGCGTACACATATGAATTTTGCACATATATGGCACATATATAATTTTTTTTGCATATACTTATATGAATAATTCCTTGCAAGGAAAAGTGAGAATGAACTCCACATGCCAAAGTTTGTCACAGGATAACTCCAAGCAATGGATAGTCAGACCATGGTAAAAAATCCCAAAGGAAAGATCAATCTAACTTGAATAAGAGGAGTATCTCATAAAGTAAGGTTATCTGCACATACCATGCTTGGGGGCATTTATCAAAAGATGACCATCCCTCTTAAAGACAAGTCACCATAGGAGGAGTCATGCAAACCCATAAAAGTTAAGTATCTTTTTCAATTGTTATAAGCACACTAACATCTAACCTTTTCACAAGTACTAAAGTCCTTTTAAAAGGTATTCAACCCATTAACAAAGGTTTGATGTGTCCAGTTTTTGATGTTGGCCATTTGTTTTTTTCCATGGTCAAAGATCTAATCAACTTCGGTATCGACTAGTGTTTCTTGGTTCGATAAGGACCTTCATATAGGCAAATGTGCGGGGTAATATGTGATTCTACATGCTAATAGATATCATTGATTATGAGAAATGATTCTGAGTTGTCATGTCAATAGATGGTGATAACTAAAATCTTGAATGATTTTTTATGTCGACAAGTTGGCATTAATCGGTCCTTGAACGTAGTTGGCATGCCAAAAATCTGGCATCAATAGTTTGACATGCTGATAAGCTAGCACTAATTAGAGGCTTAACATATTGACAAGCTGATGGTAACTACCTAACCAACAGAGTGTTAATATATCGATAAGCTGATGGCGACTACCTAACAAATAGAGGGTTAATACATCGACAAGCTAATGGTAACAACCCAACAAATAAAGGATTAATACATTGATAAGCTGATGGTAACTACCCAACCGATTAAGGGTTAACACATCGACAAGCTGATGGTAACTACCCAACCGATCAAGGATTAACACGTCGATAAACTAATGGTAACTACCCAACCAACAGAGGGTTAACACATCAACAAGCTAATGAAAATTACCAAATCAGTGATTCACTACCCTGAATGGTACATGTCTTTTACAACTAGAGATTCGTTGCCTCAAGTATATGTCTTTTATCCTTTTACTCTGAACTTTGGCTAACCTAAACACTAGTGTACTAGCCTCCCCAAAGTTAGGGTAACTATAGACACTAGGTCTTGAGTCGACTTCTTATTAGGGTTACACGATGAGGATTATGTTGCTTTAAAATAGCCAGAGAATAGAAGCACGATGCTCTCTTTCTGGGTTTTATGTTTTTTTAAGTGAAATTGATTTTTTCTAAAAATGGTTTTTTCACTACTTTCTTTTGGAATTTTTTCAATGCCTTATAAGTATCTTTTCGAGACTTTCCTTTTCTAAAATTAAAAAATACAGATTAATTAAAAATAATCTTTATAAAAAAATAGAAAAGCAAATTAAAATAAAGGACAAATAAAAAAATATTAAATTTAGTATAGGTGAAAAGAAATAATATAATTAATTAATTCAAATTAATTAATCCAATATGATAATGAAAATAATAAATTTGTATAAATTAATTAATCCAAAATGATAATAAAAATAATATATTTGTATAAATTAATTACTTTAAATTAACTAATCCACAATGATAATGAAAATAATATATTTGTATAAATTAATTCATTAACTAATAAAATATATAAAAAATAAAATAATAAAATAATAAACCTTTTGGGATGATTATGAAGGAAAAATTAAGTAATGAAAATAAATCAAAACAAAATTAAAATGAGAAGATATTTACAAAGAAGATAATAAGAGAGAATATATGTGAAAAAAGAAAAAATAAAAAAAAGGCATGAGAGAAAGGGGCAGAGTAGAAAAATGAAGTAACAAACCCACACATACACAAACACAACAAATACACAAAAAAAAAACATACACGCAATAAGAAAATGAGACACAGCATAAGAGAAAGGGAGTTTCCCTTATTTTCTTTTCAACAAGAAATCAAGAAACGGAGCAAAGGGCGTAATTACCGGGGCTAGATTCTCTGGATTTGTAATGTTTACTCTAATTTTCCTTATTTCTTATCACCATACGTACTATATTGCATATAACTAAACATATTATAGTCTATTGCACAAGTATTATGGTAATATTGAATCATCTATATATGCACAATCACAGTTAAAAAGACTCTAAATGAGAACTTTTATACATTATAATTTATACTATTCTATTATTTTTACATCTCAATCCACTTAGTACAAAATAGCAATTACAAAGACAAAAGCAAATAATATCATCTTCATACATTGACTCTTCTTAAGCCTGGTGTTGGTTTAGCTGCTACAGATCTTATCCCTGTTGAAAAGTCCTAGGTTGGGTACCTACACGGATGAACAACCGTGCTAAGCTAAAAAGCTTAGTGGGAAAAAATTTATGTGTGAACAACCACTCACAATGGTCATTCCCAAGCACACAAACATGTATAAGACATATAAGTAAAGGAAAGAACAATGCATCTGTGGCATAGGAAATGTAAATTTAGTCATGCATAGTTTATTATTAATTAGTATTCTTTTTATCCCTTCCTTATTTTCTATTAATGCCTGCTCAAGTTCTATAGATGTGGATAACAGGCGCTGTGGTTACCTGTAGGTATCAAACATGTGAATTCCCATAGGTATTGATCCTGTCTATACCCGAAGGTATCAAACCTATGCATCCAATGGGGTCGGATTGTGGTCCCAACAGGGACAAACTATGGACCCAAATGGGGTTAAACTGTAGCAGCTACAACTATACCCTATAGGTATGCCTATCTATCCATAACTAAGCTTTATATGCAGGCCTCAATCCATCTTTCATTCATCAAGTTTAATTCTTTATAATACACATGTGCAACTATATAAGTATCTAATATAATCACAACAATATGGCTTTGATCATCAATGCATATTCTTAAGAATATAAACAATCATATAAGTACACATCCCTTAATTGGATCATCTTTAATCATACATATTCATGTGTATAGTTATGTACATATGCATCTTCAAGCATATATGTTTATACCTTTATTGTATTCTTATATTCTAGTCATAATGGTTTACATGTATAAAGTTGATGTGTGGGCTTAATGGTAGCCTAAGTTAACTCATGCACTTATGTACTCTTGTGTTAAGGTTTAATTTAGAACTTTATTGCAATATTTCATTATGGTCTACATACATTTCATGTCACATATTACTCTTATTTTTATGTTTAAATTACTCTAAATGTGTTCGGGTGAGTTTTGGGACATAAAACTCTAGTTTGGGCTAAAATAGGAAGTGACTTGGTAGGGACATAGTCTGTCCCTATTGGGTTAATTTGTTCTATCTGGTCTAAGAGCTTGTGACCCAGCTGGGTTGGTGGGGTGTCCCAATTGGGTTGATTCTTTTCTCAATTGGCAGCTGTTTTGCCTTACCTTGTGGTGAATGTTTGACATGGTAAATGAAGTTTCTAGGCAAAGTGGCCTTCTACAAAGTTTTTCTTATATGTTTATAGTTTCCAAATCATTAAAAATAACTCTTTTTGATCTTGTACATATTAAGATATTCATCAAATAGTGAGAACTGCTCCTAATGATAGGGTAATAGATATAGTCCAATTTCAAGCCAATTTTTGACAATCGTAAAAAGGAGAACCATAATTCAACCTCTTCATAAAAAAGTTAGGTATTTAGTATAGTTTCTATACCAACTAAAATTGCTCAATTTTAAACTCTACAACTCAAATTATTGGTAAAACAATCCTATTAGGTCAAGTGAACCCTAGGACATATTTTTGCTATCTTAAGAATAACTCCTATATTTTAGTCCTTATGCACAATTAAGCATTATATCCATGTTTTCATCTCATTAATACATCTAAAATATCATCTCAATTCATTATATAAGGGTAAGCACATACACAAAAATGTGAGGAGTTTCCATACCTCTCTAGCAAGCAAAAACATCTTTTTCACTCCTTTTCATCTTCCTTTTCATTGCCCTTGCTTGCTTCTCCTTCTGCATAGAACAAGTTATAAAATGTAAACATTTATCTACTCCCTTAATTTAATGTATAATTATTTATCATATAAATCTAAAGAAGAAAGAAAAAGTGGTTATCACCTTAAGATTTTCCAACTAACCATTCTCTCTCCTTACAAATGCTATGTTTGAAATAAAGGGTTATTTAGGGGTTGTTTAGGGAGAAGAATGGTTGGCTTTGTTCTCTAGAGTGGCTAGCCAACCCTTCTCTTTAAATCTCTTGCGATTTCTTCCTTTCTCAAGAGAATTCTAGGGAGGCTAGGTGTCATCACCTCATTAGCCCACTTGTTGGGATTGGATGAGTTACACTTAGCTCCCTTCTTTTTAATTTCTTACTTCTTCCCTAAAAATTTCTTTCTTTTATTTCAATTGAGCCCCTATATTAAATTTTTTCCTAATCATGCACATGTGTAACTTAATTTAAAATGACCATATTGCCTTTTACCTTTTTAAAATAATTACCTCTAGGTCTCAACCTATAATACATAGACTAATCCAACATATTTTAATCATATTGTCATTTAAACACACATACATTCTCTTAGGGCCTATATAGGAGCCTCATAGGGAGTAAGAAGCCAAGGGTAATATTCAAAAGCCTCAATCTCCTTGATCTAGTTTTGGTTTTATGTTACAATAAACATTTACTAATCTCTTATTTTTTGGTTTCCCTTAATTTTCGGTTCTTTCATCTAATCTTGTAAATATTTTTTTATTGTGCTTTATTAATTGTCTTAGTCATCAATTAACCATAATTTATTAAAATGGTAGTGAAAATGGTTTAGGTTGAAGATGATGAAAAACACTATTCATCATCTTCATCCTTAGTTTTAAAATTTTAATTTCTTGTTTTTTGGTTTAATTCACCTAAAATAAAATTTAATTACCTTTAAATGATTTTCAATGAATTTTGGTGTTTTCTTTAAGCATTTGTATGTGATATTGGGATTAAAATTGGCCAAAAAAATTTTTTTTCATTTACTACATCTTGTTGAACTTTAAGGTCTTTTAGTGATGCTTAAGCGCCTCCCGTCGGTAAAATTCCTTTCTTTCTCTTCTTTCTAAACCCACTCATGCCACTATTTTCGGGCCAACTTTGGTCAAATTCATGCACACATCACTTATTATTATTATTATTATTATTATTATTATTATTATTATTATTATTATTATTATTATTATTATTATTTCTTTTTGCTATTTTATAATTGTCATTAGTATTACTTGTTATTATTGCCAATTCTATAATTGTCTTTTTTATCATATTATTTGATGATTGTTATTTGAATTATTATTATTTTATTTTATTTATTATATACCTATTTATTGTTTTACACATATATCTACACATTAACTATTTTTTTTGTTTCTTTGTTTCATGTTTTCCCTGTTATTGCCTTTGTCTGCATCTTTTTTTTCCTTTACGTTATTCTTTATTCATTTAATATTTATTTTACTTTATGCTAGTTTATTTTAACTTGTTATTTATTATAGTTATTATATAATCTTGTTTATTTTTTATTACATTGAATCCACATTGAATTTATTATTGTTATTAATATTATATTTTTATGTAATACTGTCCAATTTAGGTGGCAAATGGGCAGGTTTTGGTTGGATCATTAATGGATCAAAAAATATAGGTCATAAATGGGTTAATGTCCAAATGGGTTGGATGGATTTGGACAGATCCATGGGTTTAATGCAAATTATTATAAAATTTTTTACTAATTAATTAATGGATCCAATAATAATAATAATAATATTCAATTGAAAACATAATATAAATAATAAGTTGATATACAAAGAAAAATAAATTCATTAATAATTTAATTTTACTTCAAAAATAGAAATTTTTATAATTATTGAATATACAAATAGTAAAACTTAGTCTAATAAAATAAAAATTTCATTAATAATGACCATGTTTGTATCACTAGTCTTTTATAGAGACCACAAATAATGTATTTATAATCCTGTGCCCATTCAATATAGCTTATCTTACCCAAGCATGAAAACAACTGTCAAGCCTGAGAATTTAGAAATTCCACATAATTAACAAATCAGCATTTTGCATTTAGTTATTTACTCAAAATGAATAGTATTCTTTAATTTTGCCACATTTTCGTGGTAATCAAACACAACATTATCCAAAATCACAAGACAATAATTGATGACGATGGCTTTGTATTTAAAGTTGGGGGAGAAACAATAGGGACTGGTTTGCTTATAAGCTTTTGTGAACTCCATTTTCTTCAACTTAAAAACATTCTAACAAATCAAAGCAAGTTATAAGAAAAATTTCCATTCAGATTCGAACAAGAGCAAGTGTGGATCTATAAAGGGTCGGGAGTGTGAGGTTTAACTTTTTAAGTGTCCCCAAAAAATGAAAAAAAGGGGCAAAACCCATTGGATATTTTAACTAACGGAGATTTTAGAAGAAATCCATTGGGTACAAAATCAATGGGTTGAAAAATGAATTGGGTTAGTTTTAGGTTGGTCTAGTGAGTATTTGATTAGGTTGAAAAATAAAGGTTGGCCTAGTGGGTATTTATTTGGGTTGTGTTGGGTTTGGGTCATTTTTTTAGGCGAAATTTTTGGTTTGGATCAATTTTGCCACCTCTATTCAATTTATTAATATTATATTGTTAATATTCTTTTTTTTATTAATATTATTTTATTTGTGTTTATTATTTTTGTTTAATTAACCTAATTAATATTTGTGATTCACTTATTTATTTTCACTTATATATTTATACAAATATTTAATTTCCTTTAATTCAATTATTGTCATTATTTCTAATATTTTTTTATGGTCAATATTTCTTCATTTTACTTTATTTTAATTTATTTTGAGCAATGTGATTTATTATATAGTTTGAATTTATTTTCTATTTACATATTTATGTATTTATCCAATTTTTCATTTTATTTATTATTATTATTATTATTATTATTATTATTATTATTACTACTACTACTACTACTACTACTACTACTACTACTACTACTACTACTACTACTACTACTACTACTACTACTACTACTACTACTACTACTACTACTACTACTACTGTTTATATATTTAATATATTGTTATAATTTTAGTATTATTTATGTCTATTATATCTATTAATTTATCTTATTTTATTACAAATTTATTTAATTATTGTACTTATTTTAACTCTTTAGCATGCGCGTGCTATAAATGCTGCATGAATTTCAGATGCATTATGCATTTTATCTATTTTGCTTATTTTATTATATTTGGTTAATTATTTATCCAATTTATCTACTATTTATTATTTATCAATTTATTTCATTAAATTATATAATTATTACTTATTGTGTTTATCTATTGTTTTAGCATACGCGTGTTAATGTATGCTGTATGAATTCTAGATGCATCATGCATTTTATCTATTTTATTATTTAAAATCAATTACTTGTTTAAATCATTTGGTTTAATTCATTTTTTTTACTATTTATCATTTGTTATATTCATTACTAAGCAATGCTACTTTTGTACCATATTTTGATATACACCACATATTCCGAGTCGGGATGGAGAGTAAAGTGGAGCAGATTAGTCTATAATTTATTTTATTTGTTGTCCATTTATTATTTGGGCCTGTATTTTATTATCCCTTTATTTTCTCTTATTTATTGCAAAGCATGTAATAATAAAGATTTTTACATGCTTAATTTAGAAACAACACCTAAACTATTTTTATTTAATTAATTGGGATTTTCCTAATAAAATGGATCAATGTCCACCTTTTATTCCCAAAACCACACAAAGGAATTTTCATAAATATGCATGAGAAAACCAATGTTTTCAATCCAATCAATAGCCCGATTTATGTATGTTATCTTTTCTTGTGTTATTCTTTCATGTTTTCTTTTATTTATATAAAATAAAGGATTTTTTTTGAACTTTAATCTAAAAACTCATCAAATGATTTTATACAAGTTTAAGTGAAACTTTTCTATAATAAAGGGATTAATATCTTGATTTTTACCCACAAAATAAGATGTAAAAATAAGGCTTTTTCTTTATAAATATAAATGATTCTTATTCTTAAAATTGATCAATACGATTCTTTTCCTAAAGTCGTGAGGGATCAACTATCCCTATTTTTACTCAAAGATAAATCTGAAACTCCACTTTTTTTTTTGTAAATATGCATGCGAGAGCCAACATCTTCATTGAAATGGACATAATAAATTCATTCCCTGATTTATATATGATTTATTCATTTCTTCTTTAATGCTTTCTATGCCATGCTTTTATATCTTTCATATGCATGCTTTATAACTTTCCAACATGCTTGAGTGCGCCTTACTTTTCTAGCATGATCTCTTGTGTGGGAAAAGAGATAAGAAAAATTAATCATTAAATTCATTTTTATAAAACTAACCAAAGGAATAAATAGGAGTGAGGTCTCTAACTATCTCTGGTTTTGGCCTCTTAAGGTTAGAACTATCTTTCCCAATATTTTATTAGGTGGTGAATCTATAATACCTACTTTGTGGTGCCTAGTAGATGCCTTCGTAGGTCGATCATCAATAATGGATGGGAATAAAATCCTATCTATATGAAGTGACCAACCTTCACGAGTTAAATGAACCTTTGTCTGGCCTCCAGCCTTAAAAATGGGCATTCAAGAGCAAACCAAAAGCCTATTAGGGGTTTGGTGCTCGTTACACCTGCGATAGGAATTGTAGCATTGTCGAGGCCTATTAGGAGAACAAAGTTAGATATAAGCTTGCTGACCAACAACTTTATCTTTTTATAGGCATATAGGGTAAGTACGCTGATAGCGCTTCTATTATCAACTGAGATTATTTTAACTTTGAAATTATAGATGGCTGTCTGTACTACTAGAGCATCTTTATGTGAAAACTTGAGGTACCCAGCATCTTGTAGGGATATGGTGTCAGAGGGTAAGTTTTCTCCCTAAGCAGAGAAGTATATTCCTTTTTATCCCTTTTTATGCTTGCCTAGATCTTATCTGTAAGATGATCCTCCAACGATTACGTTGATCACACTTAGGTACTGCCTACACTGATATAAAGGGCCTAGCTTCGATCAATCCTTATCTTTATCATCATTAGACTTTTCTCTGACTTCAATAGACCAACATAGGCTTCTAAGCTACAAATCTTTTCAGCAAGCTCCTTTGAGTGCCTTGCACTCATCAGTGGTGTAGCCTATGTCTCTATAAAACTCATAATATTTTGATATGTCCCTGTATGGTTTAGATCGATCTAAAATTTTCTTGGTCTAGTTTACCTTGTTGTGGTAGCTTTTGATCCACAACAATACCTTCAAGGGCTCTAAATTAAGTGGAGTGTAATATTTTTGTGGTGTGCTCCCTCACCGATCAGGTTAAAGACACTTAAATACTTTCCTCTTGCTTGAACCCTTTGGTGCTCTTATAATGCTCCCTATAATACCTAATCTGTAACTGTTATATTGGATTACACATTCATCATCAACTAAATCAGTCAACCACGTGTTATGTTGTTTTTAAACATATTCTAAATTACTTATGCACTAGTGCCATAAAATTTTACTATCAATTTACAAGTTCAGAATACATTTACATAACTATTATTATACATTTGATATAACTTTATATTAATACATCAAGAATATTACAAACTTTAAACTTTAAAGTCCTAATATCCTCCTTTTGTGTTGTCCTTTAATACTACAGCTGATCCTTGAGCTCAACTCAATTAACTTGAACCTACACTGATTAAGAACCCGAGCTTATGAGTCAAGGCTGTGACTCACTCTAAAATGCATTTTATACATGGAAATAGGGGATATTGTTGGGAAAAAAATCTTATTTTTCATTTTAATCCATTTGGGATATTTGGAATGGGTTTTTGGCCATAAAGAGGCCACGTCTCTCTCTTTAATCCATATCTCTTCCTCTTTCTTCTTCTTCTTCTTCTTCTTCTTCTTCTTCTTCTTCTTCTTCTTCTTCTTTCTTTCTTTATTTCTTTCTTTCTGGAAAACGTGTTATGTTGTTTTTAAACATATTCTAAATTACTTATACATTAGTGCCATAAAATTTTACTATCAATTTACAAGTTCAGAATACATTACATAACTATTATTATACATTTGATATAACTTTATATTAATACATCAAGAATATTACAAACTTTAAACTTTAAAGTCCTAATATCCTCCTTTTGTGTTGTCCTTTAATACTACAGCTGATCCTTGAGCTCAACTCAATTAACTTGAACCTACACTGATTAAGAACCCGAGCTTATGAGTCAAGGCCGTGACTCACTCTAAAATGCATTTTAGACATGGAAAAAGGGGAAATTGTTGGGAAAAAAATCTTATTTTTCATTTTAATCCATTTGGGATATTTGGAATGGATTTTTGGCCATAAAGAGGCCTCGTCTCTCTCTTTAATCCATATCTCTTCCTCTTTCTTCTTCTTCTTCTTCTTCTTCTTCTTTCTTTCTTTCTTTCTTTCTTTCTTTATTTCTTTCTTTCTGGAAAAAGCTTAAGAAAAAAAATTAAAAGAAACAAGAAAAATTGGAAAAAAAGCTATAGAGCACCAAATACTTATTTTTTTTATAGAATTGACAATGACGGTAATATTTTTAATTTACCAAAACCTATAAATTTAATATTTAGTTTAATTTTATCATGTAACTAACTATTTTTATTTATTATTTTTTAATATATAATTTTTTTAAAACATTTTGTTAGTATTTTGTAAATTTTCTTTGTATATTTACTTATTGGTTAATTGTTTCATTACATTAATTTGTTAATTAGTTTAATATATTAGAATATTTTTTAATTAATTGTTCTCATATTAATTTGTTAGCTCCTTATTTAAGATGTTAGTTTAATTTATTAATTTGTTTATTTGTTAATTGTTTAACATATTTGTTAATTTGTTACTTTTATTTAATTTTTAATATATTTTGACAATATTATATTTATATATGATTTTTTTATTTTATTAATTTTATGTTTGTATTTGTTTATTTAGGCCAAAAAATGAGTTTTCTTGTTTCCTGCGTGAGGTTCTTCTTTCAGGTCTTTTTACGGCATTCAGTTTTTTCTATCGCTAAATGTTTCCTTTTTAAGTTCATCTTATTACTGGCAGTGGACTTTTAGCAATCGGAGTTTACGGCGATAGCTGATAACTCCCGTAGCTAAAAGCCTCAGTCACACCCCTTGCTCCACTCATGCCACTTTTTATTTCTTTTATTTTTTATTTTTTTGCTTTCCCTTAGCACTGTTCCTTGGCCCAACATTCATTTTTTTTTCAATTCCTTTTGTTTCATTTTGTTTTCTTTTAGCTTGTATCTGTGCTTTATCATTTTAATTTGTAATATTAATATATTATATTATTTTTGCTTATTACTCATTAATTGTTTTATTATTTTAATTAGTCAATTTATTATGTATATTAGTCTATTATATTAATTATTTATTAATTAGTTGTTTTATTATGTTTGTAATTTGTTATTTTTTCATCTAATTTATAATATGTTTTATTAATGTTCTATTTATATGTAAAATTATTTATTTTACTAGTATTGATTAAAGAATAGTTTATTTAATCATTGGTGTAATATTGAATTCCCTTTAATGCAATCGTATCATTATTAATATTGTTGATATTAGTTTCATAGTTGTTCTTAGTGATAATATTTATAATTTTCATTATTAATATTATCATTAATATTACTATTATTGTTATTATTGCTTTTATTATTATTATTATTATTATTATTATTATTATTATTATTATTATTATTATTAATTGTTGTTGTTGTTGTTGTTTATTAATATTGCTTTTACTATTGTGTTATTATTATTAATATTGCATTAATATGATTATTGCTATTATTGCTATTTTATTAATATTAGTCTTTTTATCATTAATATTATTATTATCAATTATTTATGTTTATACTTAATTATTTTATTATTTTGTTATCTATTGCATGTCTTTATCATTATTGACTTTCATTATTTTTCATGACATATTTTAAATATGTGTGCTTCCATCCCGGGTCGACTTAGAGCGCCGAAGCAGGTTAGCTTATGATTTGTTCATTTCCTTATCTATGTTATTTATTTTTGGGCTTGTATAATTAATTAGCACTTTCCATTTAATTGTATGTAATAACATAGTGATAAAGGTTTTTTGACTGATAATTATGAAAATCACATTAAATATTTTCTATCGAATTAATTGGGCTTTTTTAATAAACTTGGAACAATGTCCATTCTTTTATCCTAAAAATCACATAAAAGGATTTTTTATAAGTATGCATGGGGAACCAATATTTCCAATTCAATAAATAGCCCGATTTATATTTGTCCTGTTTCCTTGCATTATTATTCTTTTATGCCTTTCTTATTTATTGCAAATAAAGGATTTTTTGAGCATTTAACTAGAAACTCACAAATGATTTTATATAACTTTGAGTGAGATTTTTCTATAATAAAAGGGACCAATGTCCCAATTTTCACCAACAACATAACACGTAAAATTAGGGCTTTTTCTTTATAAATACAAATGATTCTTTTACCATAAAAATAATTAACATAATTCTTTTTCTAAAGCTGTGAATGATCAATTATCCCATTTTTTATCCAAAATACACCCAAAATGCTGTCTTTTTACAAATACGCACGCAAGGACCAATGTCCTCATCTAAATGAATTCAACTAATTCCTTAATTCATGTATGATTTTATCTGTATATTTATTCTTTAGTGCTTTCATATGCATGCTTTATAGCTTTTCAATGTGCTTGAGTGTGCTTTATTTTGCTAGTATAATATCTCGTGTGAGAAAAGAGATAAAATAAATTAATCATTAAAACTCATTTATATAACATTAACCAAATGTATAAATAGGAGTGACACTACAAGAAAATCTTGAAATAGCAACGGAAAAATAGCAACAGAATTTATTCCGTTGCTAATTTAGCAATGGAAGCACAATTCCGTTGTTATTTAGCAACGGAATATAGTTTTCGTTGCTAAAATTGGTTGAATTTTATAAAATTAGCAACCGAAAAAATTTGGTTAGCTTCCGTTGCTAAAAGTGGAGGAAATTTATGGCGCCATTATTTAGCAACGAAAATTAGCAACGAAATTTGTATTCCGTTGCTAATTAAAGCGGTAAAAAATGGAGGATAAAATTTGGGACGAAAAATAGCAACGGAATTTAAATTTCGTTGCTAATTTAGCAACCGAAATTGTAGCAACGGAATTTAAATTCCGTTGCTAAAATAGCAACAGAATTCAATTTCGGTTGCTAAATTAGCAACGGAAAGAAAATTCCGTTGCTAAATTTCACTTTCAACGAAAAATAGCAACCGAATTTTATTCGGTTGCTATTTAGCAACGAAAATTTGTTTCGGTTGCTAAAATAGCAACGAAAATTAAATTCCGTTGCTAAATAGCAACAGAATTTAATTCGGTTGCAAAAATAGCAACCGAATAATGATTCCGTTGCTAAATTTGGGGCATTTAAGTACTTTTACCTTTGTTAGAACTATAAATTGGGAAAACCCTAGATTTTCATCTCTTCCCTCACACACCACCGTGCCTCTCTCTGTCTCTCTAACGAAGCAGTCGACGGCAGACATCTCCTTCGGTCCTCATGCCAAGCCGTTCATTTCTACACCCATCGTTAATTTCTAGGATAATCTTCAACCGCAAGCTTCGTCTTTACATATCAAGCTAGAACTTGATATTGGAGAAAATTATGTGGAAGATGCCTCCAATCCTCTGAACCTGCAGCCTCCCAAGGTCATCGTTTTGGCAGACCTCAATGCCAATCCTCCTGACACCGACGCCAGCGATTCTCTCCTCTTTTCCGCTCCGGAGCTTACGAGGTTCTCATTATCCCCTTTCATCCCTTGACTTTAACAATTTTGTTGCTGTTTTCTTTGAAGTTCTTTTTGTTGCGAGGTATAGTGAGTGGTATTTAAAATAATTGTCGGTTTTAATAGTTGAAAACCGTAATGTATCATGATAATTCTCTCTTTTGGTTTGTAGCTTTAGTTTTTCAGGAGGATTATTGTTTTGAAGCGAAGTGCGGGGTGTTTTTCCTTGGATTGGTTTTGATATAAGTAATGATGATTGGCATGTGATATAGGTTGGAAAATGATGAAAACCAAGATAAAAGCAGCTTGGTATGCAAAGATGGGGATACTGCGGAAGTTGAGGGTAAAAAACTGAATAAACTAGGGAGATGCCGTTCAAGAAATAGTAAGGCAGATACGTATCTTGATTATGGACCTGATGTGGATGCTGATCAACCTGGTCAAGTTCCTATCTCTTCTCGTGAAGAAAAAGTCAGCAGCCTTAAAACTGTGAGTCATCTTTCTATATCTGTTGGTGATTAACTTCTGTTTTAAGGAACTATGTAATTGTTTTGTTATCTGTACTCCATTAGTTTAACTTCATTTGGGCACGCTTTTAGGGTTTGGTGCATGTATCAAGGAAGATGCCCAAAAATGCTCATGCTCATTTTATACTTAGTCTGATGTATCAAAGGTTGAGTCAACCACAGAAGGTAGATTTTGAAGCTTAACTTTCTATATTATAATTATGATTTTTGTTTCATTTGGCTTTTGACATTTCTTTGTAGGCAATTTTTGCCTATGAGAAAGCATAAGAGATTTTGCAGCGGTGTGAGGCTGAAGTTAGATAGTTTAGGTAGTGATTCGATTATTCTTATAGTGCTATTTCTGATGCTGACATAGAGTTGTTGATTCAACCCACAACTGGGTTGGCTTGGTTAATCTTTTTAATCATTTTGATGGCCAAAATTTTTATAAGTTACTTGATTTCGTGTTGCTAGGTTTTAAAGAGAACGAGAGTTTGCAGCAAGAAAAGCACAGATTCTTTTCATTAGTTCCAATATATATATGATACAAGAGTTTGCTATACAAGAGACAAAAGTATATCTGATAATTATTATTTGAAAATAATATCTAATCTTTTCCTTAATGTGGCAAACCAACAGATGAAGTGGCAATTGGTTTAATAGGTTTATGGTATTTGAATACTATATAAAATGGGAAGCCAAATAAAACATTTAGAATAATTGATTGTGTAGAGAAAATGTCAGAAAATCCTAACTTCCACCAACATATTACAAACAATCCATTCCCACATGCATGTAAGTTGTTTTGTGATTTTGATTTTTTGTTTATTATTTGTGATCTAGGTTTATGGGTAAAATATTGGTGAATGTTAGATTTCACTACGCAGAACAAATGGTATCTGAGCCATTACCCAGATATGTAGGTGAAATTTCAAATGATGAGATTATTCGTTGTGATGGAGACTCAATACATATTAATTAGTTGAGTTTTGATAGGGTGGCTAGTTTTGCATGTATTGTGAATGGGAATAGTTCATACCACATGTTAGATTTGATGAAAGTATAATTGAATGCTTTAATAGAACACATGTCATCAGAGTTTGCTCCAGCCAATTGTATGATGCATATATATGGAGGTTAGTGTTCCAGTTAAATTTTTATTCACTCCTGTTATTGTTGGCAAATGTAACTTTTAATAAAGCAGAGGAAAATGAACGTAGGATGGGTTGGCATCTAATCCAAGTTAAACTATGTTCCTTTTTTAGAATAGAAAGCATTGTAAAGTTAAATAAATAGAAAGGCATTAGGAGATGGAAAAAATAATAGAAAGGCATGATTGTTAACAGTGCCAATAAGGAAATACCGTTAATTAAGTTAGATAAACAGGTCGGGTTTTGTGATCCCTTGACCTGTATGTACTCCTTGCTAAGCATAACTTTCAGTACTGCTATTTACGTTGAGTTTGTTGTTTGATTGTACTGATTGATTTATTGTTTTAATAACTCAGTCAAAATCAACAACTATAAATGTTATTAAAAAATTTAATAAGTAAAATTAATACTTTTCGTTTTCATTGCTTTTTATAGGTCTAGCATTTATTGCAAGCAATTTCTGGGCGGCCACTGATGAAAATCAACTTACACCCACTGGGTTTGATATTATATTTCCCACTATGATCGAACGTGCCACGGAAAGAGGATTGAAGCTTCCTTTGGACCCTGCTGTCATGGATGTTTTGCGATAAAAGCGAGACAGCGAAATCAGCAGGTGACGTGTGACTTTCCTTATAGATGACTTTCCTTAATTTATTCAATTATATATTTCACGTGCATTAAAATATAATGCTTTATAAAATAATTAAATGCCTTTGAATTAAAAAACCCGGTTATTCATTTATAGTTTCAAAATAAAGGGTCTGGTATTTATGGTGCAGTTTTTAATCTCACCACTTCCATTATTGGGGCTGGAATCATGGCCTTGCCAGCTACAATGAAGGTTCTTGGATTGGTTTTAGGGGTTGTCTTGATAATTCTGATGGGTATATTGTCTGAAATTAGTGTTGAATTGTTAGTTTAGTTTTCAGTGCTTTGTAAGGCTTCTTCTTATGGTGAAGTTGTTCAATGTGCTATGGGTAAAACTGCAAAGGTTTTATCAGAGTTTTGCATAATTGTGAACAATGCTGGTGTTATGGTTGTGTATTTGATAATCATAGGTGATGTTATGTCAGGGTCTCTCCATCACATGGGGGTTTTTGATCAATGGTTAGGGCATGGGGTGTGGGATCACCGGAGGTTGGTGATTTTGGTTATGGTGGTGATTTTTCTAGCACCCCTTTGTGCACTTAATAAGATTGATTCTCTGAGCTTGACTTCAGCTGCTTCTGTAGGTTTGGCTGTTGTCTTTGTTTTTGTATGCTTTATTGTTGAAGAGAAGATTGAGGTGCCGAGGATGACTCTAGATTTTGGTTCAAAGAAGGCTATTTTAGATTTGTTTGTGGTGATTCCCATCATGACAAATGCTTATGTTTGCCACTTCAATGTTCAGCCTATATATAATGAGCTTGAAGGAAGGTCACCCCATAAGATAAACCAAGTTAGGAGAATCACGACTGTGCTTTGTGTAGGAGTGTATGCCTCGACCGCTATATTAGGGTATTTACTCTTTGGGAAAGATACTGAGGCTAATATTCTGACTAATTTTGATGCTAACCTTGGAATTCCTACTATTTTTTCCAACATGTGGATTCGATTTGATTCAATATGTGATCCTAATGTTAATTATTGTTTTGTGTGTTGCAGTATGTTCTATTTTTTTGTTCTTCTTTTGCAATTAATTGAGTTGTGAAATTAGTTAGATAGAGAATGAAATTAAATAGAACAAAAATGTTACATGTACTTGAGTTGTGAAACTATGGATATGTACTTGAGTTATTTTAAGGAAATTGATAACAATATTGATGGTATTAACTAGTTTGCATGAGGCAGATTTCTCTCTTTATGTAGCTTGCCCTAAATTTCATGTGTATTTCTATTGGGAATTTTGTAATAAAAGTAAATGGTGCCTTTCCTTTGTGGTGACCACTTATATGTAATTAGAATTTTTGATGATTTATATTTACTCCAGATGTTGATTTCTTAAGTTTTTTACTCGATTTGCTACAACTAAACGTACACGACCTAAATCTATCATTAATTATTGAGCCCATTTTGTTCGTCACTGTGTTTTGCTAGTTAGCATGTAAGAACAGCATTTACTTTTGTTTCAATTGTCAGATATATCTGTATAAATATTGATTTTCTAACTTCGAAAGTAAAAGTAATTTTGTGTAAAAAATAAATAATAATTTAGTGACGGAATAGCGACGAAAATTCCGTCACAAATTTTTTTAAAATATTCGCCGAATTTAGCAACGGATATTTTAATTCGGTTGCTAAAAATAGCAACCGAAATTGATTTCGGTTGCTATAAATAGCAACGAAATTTCTATTCGGTTGATAAATATAGCAACGGAAATAGATTTCGGTTGCTAAAAATAGCAACCGAATTTCTATTCGGTTGGAAAAAATAGCAGCGGAAAATCTAATTCTGTTGGTAAAAATAGCAACGGAAAATAGTTTTCGTTGCTAAAAATACCAACTGCCAAATTTGCAACCGAATGTTCCGTTGCTATTTTCCTTTGCTAATAAAAATTAGCAACGGAAATTGAACATATTCGGTTGCTAATTTCCGTTGCTATTTGCTGATTTTCTTGTAGTGTGAAGTTTGAACTATATTTGCTTTTAGCATCACGACATTAGAACTCATTTCCTACTATTTTATTAGTTAGTGACTCCATGATACCTGCCTTGTGGTGCCCAGCAGATACCCTCGTAGGTTGATTGCCAACAATGGAATGGAAATACCCTGAGATGTTGTCTGATGCCTTCTAGAAGTCTGGCCTATCCAACCAATTAGGTTGCAATCATCAAAGGCTTGTCAATAAGTTCTTAGGGCATCGTTTAATTGTATGAATTGGTTTGCCTTGTTCATTAATTCACTAAAATCAATCAGAGGATTTTCGTCAATGACTGAAACAATGGTTTATTTCTAATATTCCTTGAGAGTGCTATGGTAGCCATCTCGGGATTAAAGTTTATGATTTCTGAAGCTAAGCCTTGAAATCTATCAATGTATTCTCTAAGGGTTTCTCCTTTTCTCTACTTTAAATTTATTAAATCATTAACAGTTTTAAGAGTCTTCACTTAGATGATAAATCTTCCAATGAAGAGTTCTTTAAACGGTCCAAAATTGGAAATAGAATTAGTGGGAAGATCGTAAAACTGGTCTAAAGCATCTCTAGCTAATGTTGTAAGGAACACTCTACAAAATACTTTGTACATCATCATAAGAATACATTTGGATATGAGTCAAATGCTCAGATATGTGACTCTTAGGGGTCCATTTTGCTAGTTTACCTTAGCATTCTTACTTTTGTAAACTAGCAATGATGCTCGATTTCTTTGATCTCCTAAGAGAAGGGAGAGATAATGTTCCCAATGAACCCAAGATTTTTGGGGTGGAGTAAACTAAAATTTTTGATGGTTTGTAGGAACCATCTCTCATCCTTATTTGTAACAGGGCAAGTCTTCTTGCTTTTACATCTTTTATGGATGCATATGAGTGATAAATCATCATACACCTTTTAGTGACCAGAGTATGAGGGGAAATTATCATCCTCTTCTATGTCACTATTATAATATTGGGTTGGACATCAGTGGGATTTAACTTCCCTTTAACCTTACCTTGATAGTTGTGACCTCGTATGCTTGAGCAAGTGCCAGAGCGATGTCTGTCTCCACTGATAACAATGCCTTTTCCCCTATTTTTGGGTTAGGCTTCTCCTTGTTTCCTTACCTTGCTTTTAGCTTCATGGTCTTCATTAGATGTCTGGGGCTGCTTATTCTTTTTGATCGAGTTCATGAGTTTATCTTGCAATTTTCCTCCAATGCCTTTAAAAAGGGATTTAAGTTCCTTAATGGTGATGGCAGTGTAGTCATCAAGCTGATTAACAACATTAAAGAGTTTTTCATCATAAAAAATAGGTATGAGTTCCTGTGGAGTTGCATGGGCTTTAATGAGAGATATCTCTCTTCTATTTTCCTTTTGTTTATTGGATTTTTCTTTTTATTTCTTGCCTTTGTCCATCTTTGGGTCTTAATGAAAGCACTAAATGATAAGTCTTGGATTAATATAACTTATAAGGAGAAGAGGATGAACTGAGAGTCAGCTAGGCCAATCTGCTGGACATGGCATATTGATCTATCAGAAAAGAAAAGACAAACTCCTGATTGCAGAGGCATTAACACTCTAATTCTTAAATCAGAGGATATAAAGAGACAAAGCGCTAGTGAGAGAGTTGTAATATGTGCAATACCTTATTTTTAAAGTCTCTTTCTATATATATAGTCCTTAGGTAGCTAGGATGTGACACCCTATACTCAAACATAAGTTCGAGCAGGGTGCACTAGCATTGGTGACATCGCATGGTTACTTAAGTTATTCATTTTTTAGTGATAATGACTTATTATTTAACTTAGCATTCAAATCTAAAATTTACTCTAGCATCGAAATGTTACTATTCATTTGGTAAAAATTTGGGCAACATAACGGTTATAAAATCATGCTACCCAAACCTACAAATTATCAAAATCACACTCCCAATAGATAACCTCCGCCTCCAATACTTCAACAACAGCACAAAACTTCTAATATTAAGTCACAATCCATCAACATAACTATCAATCAAGTAACCATAATAGTGTACACAATCCACAAGTTTACTATTGTTTAGCATTCATTACATGACATATTACATACCAATTTCTCAAAAACTAATACATAATACATTATTTTTTTACATTCCATAAAAACTTCCCATGTACATGCCAATTTGTTCTTCTTTACTTTGTCTTCAATTACCTATCCCTACATATAGTCAAACAAACCATGTGCTAAGCAACAATGTTGCTGTTAGTGAATATGCCCTAAGTTAAATATTTTTTCTTTTATGTAATGTCACATTTCATTATATAAAATTGAGTTTTCTTTATGTTATTATATTGTTGGCATGTTACATTATAATAATGCTTTTAAATAACAATCTAATATTATTTTGACTATCCCTAGTCATTTATCATTAAATGAATAATGATAAATAAAGACTAGTATAAGTTTGATTGATAATTATAAGATGATTATGTATGGTGATATAAATTAAACTTATAAATACTTGTTAGAGAATAGAGTATTGGATAAACCGGTATGAGATACTACATAGGTTAATTTCATTAGTGATCTCATAATAGTTATGTTATCGATCCTGAGACTTGAGATTATCACAATATCCTATAATGAACATTATATTTTGACATAATCAAATATTATCTTTAATCGGATAATCATAAAGATTATGATTGGAAATAATGATAATCATGTAGAGGATAATGAATAATCAAGAAGGAATTTGTCCCTCTCTTATGTGACATCTTTTATGCATTTTGCCCCTTTTTGACCAATTAATTACATTTTCCACTTTATTTACTATTTAATATCTTATGTGACATCTTTTATGCATAATTTATTACTTAGTACTTATTTTCTTACATAACTATGCTTTTTTCCCCTAGTGTTGGCTAGTGGAAACCCTCGAACTGGATATGCTGGATGAGGACTCAATCCTACTTATCAAGGGGCCCAATAGATATCTCTCTCATAAAAGAGGGATAAATTCCTTCTTGATTATTCACTATCCTCTGCATAATTATCATAATGTGCAATCATAATCTTTATGATTATTCGATTAAAGATAATATTTGATTATATCAAAACATAATGTTCGTCATGTAGGATACTATGATAATATTAGGTCTAAGGATCAATAACATAACTATTATGATATCACTAATGACATTAACCTATATAGTATCTCATAACGGATCTATCTAATACTCTGTTCTCTAACAAGTGCTTTTATGTTTAATTCATATCACCATATATAATCATCCCATGATTATCAATCAAACATATACTAGTCTTTATTTATCATTATTCATTTAATGATAAATGACTAGGGATGGTCAAAATAACATTAGATTGTTATTTACAAGCGTTATTATAATGTACATGCCAACAATATAATAATATGAAGAAAATCCAATTTTATATAATGAAATGTGACATTAATAAATGACCAAATATTTGGCCTAGGGCATATCCACTAATAATTTCATGTTCTTAACCTAGCTTATTCTTGCATTCTCGTATGATCGCACCACATAACAGTAATCATGATATGACATTAATTCAAAAACACATGTTTTCACTTAATCTTAGGAGGTGACAAATTGAGTGTATTTGACTCCTTTTATCAATCAAATCTCACGAATTTTATTGATGGAATATTTTCTCTCAATCCCTAATTTTTGCCTAAAATGCCTTTTTTTAGTTTTTGCCCTAATGGGATGCCCAATTTTAGCAAGGTCGCCTTTTTTTTTACTTCAACTTGTGAGCTATTTTTCTCTTCTTTTGATTTTTGTCTTAACAATGGAACCTTTTTAACTTATCAATATTAACTAGCTCTTTAAACCCTTTTTCCATCGCTATCCATGAGAATGGCCGCTTCATTTGACAATAGCAACATAAAAAAGGGTCCTTCCTAATTGGGCTGGAATTTTCCTCTGTAGTCTAGCAAACCGAGTCTCATTTGCTTAAATACCAAGTCACCTTCTTTTAAATAATGGCCTTTAACTTTTCTTGCCAAAAGATCGGGCTAGCCTCTTTTGGTATAGTTGGTTATGATAATTAGCTCTCATTCGATTATCATCTAGCAAGTTCAGTTGTGCCAATCTGTGCTCTGCCCATTATTTTCACTAAAACTTTGCCTGTAAAGTAACCCTTACTGATTGTAGTTTGATCTCTACGAGCATTACTGGTTTTGCCCTATATACCAAAGAGAAAAGAGTGGCCCCTGTCAAAATCTTGATAGTAGTTCGATATCCCTAAAATTGTGAACTATAACTTTTTGACTCAATTTTAAGAAAGCTGTACAATTTTGAACAAAATTTTCTTTAAATTATTATTTGTAGCCTCAACTTCCCTGTTAGCTTATGGATGATAAGGAGAAGAATTGTGATACTAAATTTTGTGCCTTTGGAGCATTTGTTTAGTCTCTGCCTGGAACTAAACCCTATTATCTAATATCACATGACGAGGCACCTTATGTCTATAGATCAAATTCCTCTCAATCAAACACACCATTTCTCATGCCCCCAATTTCTTAAAAGATTCAGCTTCTACTCATTTCATGAAATAGTTGATGGTAACCACAATGTATCTATGTCTTTTCGAAGCCACTTGATGAATCTCTCAGATAATGTCTATTCCCTAAACTAAATGGAGATGACAGATGGCACAACTCTGAAATAGGCAAATGGCTTAAGTCTGCATACTGCTAGCATTGATGGCATAATTTTACGTACTGGGATTAGTTAATGACCATAGTTAGCAAGAAAACCCTTGATGCATAATTTTCCTTTCTAGAGTCAGACCATTCACGTGGTCCCCATATGTCCTTACATGAGTTTTGATAAGTTGCAATTATTCTTATATTTTGGGGTATTTCTTGACATTTTTATGTGTTTTATTTGTTTATTTTAATTATTATTATTTTATTTTTATTTTGTTGGTTTTTATGTTTTTACAATATTTAATAATCTTTGATGTTTTTCAGACATTTTTGGAGCAATTTGGAGCTTTGTTAGAGTTATGGGGCTATTTGTAGGTGAAAATACTGATGAAGTAGATTTTACATTAAAACACGACTGTGTTTCTGCCAAAACACGGCTATGTTATTTAGTTAGGAGCCAAAATGTGTGCATACGTCTGTCCAACAACCCAACTTACATACTAGTGAAACATAGCTGTGTTTCCTACAAAACACAACTCTATTTTTATCTAGTCTCCATGTAAAAATGACATTGTCATCTTTTAAAAAGGGGATGATAGAGACCAATTGTTTAGATTAGTTTTTAGGGTTTATTTTCTTTGTTTATAGAGTATAGTTTTCTTTTAATCTTAGTTTAGATTTAATTTTAATTTTAATTTTTTCTTTTAAATTCTTGATTAATTTAGCTTAGATTTTTAATTTTTTGGATTTAAGGAGATGTTCAAGCTTGAAGAAGGAGCTTCAAGTTTCATCTTCTTTCTCATCAAGGTTGTATCTAAACTCTATATTCTCTTATTTTATGACTATATTCTTGATGATTGAGTAATTCTTCTTGCTTAAGAATTCTTGAACTATATTTGTATTTAGATTTTGAGTTTAATGAATATTTTCATGTTTTCTTCTATTCTCCCTATGATTATTTCTACATTTATGTTGATATTTGGGTTTGATTTTTAATGTATCAAGAGATGATTGGATGTTGAATCTAATTATTTGTTGTATCTGTATATGCTCTATGCTTTTATTTTTTGCATCTAGTTTTCTTTGCATTCCGATAAGAGGTTTTTATTTCTATATGTAGATTATATTGCTAAGTCATAGTTGGGTTACTAATTAGATCCTCTCAAGTAACAATATTATTTAATTCATATTTCATTTCCTTGAAAAATTCGAGGTTAATTTCTATGTATCGATCCATTTGTCCGTTACGTGCCAAATTAATTACCGTCGCAATTTTACTATTCATTTAGTCAAAAGTTATTATTCATTTAATAAAAATTTCGGTAGTATAACGGCTATAATTTTAGCATATCCTCCTGTAAATGTTCAAAAATACACTCCCAATATTCAATTTCCAACTCCAATATTTTAGACAACAACACAACACTTCTATATTCAATCAAAATCATCATGAACATAAACCATCAATCACATATCCATGCACATGCATTTATATAAATATAAACATCCCATTCTTCCAATACTTTAATTACATATACATGCCTTTAATACAATACACAATAAGTCTAAATGTATATACATATCATACTAAAGATAATCCAAACCACTACAAAATTTATCTTCTTCCTTCAAGTTGTCTTATGCCTTCAGCATTGATTACTGTCCTCGCGCATAGCAAATAACTATGTGCTAAGCATAAAGTCTAGTGTTGGATACCCAACTACTAATTACATACTAAAATTCTAAGTCATTAAGCATTCAATTCACATTTAACTCAATATGAATATTTAATCTATTTAGTTTATTTATTATTTCCTTATTATACTCCAAGTTCTTTATTTTTCTTATTTTTCCCCACATTACACATTTAAGTACTACAATTCCTTTATTGTCATTCTAACTTCAAAATTTTCACCTTCATCCCCAATGTGAGCCGAATTTTACATATTTACCCTTAATGGTTGTAACTTTTGATAAAATTATATTTTAGTCCCTAAAGTCTCACTTTTTACCATAATTACCATTTTGCCCCTAATTTTTCCATTTTTAAGCATATTTTATCACTTTTTTACAGTTTCAATACTTAAGTCTTATTTTTTTCATTTTAGTCTTTAAATTCACTTCTTTTACCAAAATTATAATTTAGTCCCTATTTTTATAACTTTTTCACTTATTTACGATTTTGCCCTTATCTTAGCAAATTTAATTTATAATCTCATTTATATCTTTCCAATTATATTTTTTCACCGCCTTTTTACCATTTTACCCTTGAGTTCATATTTTATTATTTTTATTCCATTTTCCTTTTTTTTCATCTTTATTCATTATTTACCAATTTTCTCAATCTTTCATCATCTTATCATTAGTTTCACCCCTAGTAGTTTCCAGTGAAAACAAAACCCTCAAACTGGATATGTGGAACGTAGAACCTATAGGTCTAAAGCTACATAATTCTCACTTTTCTTTTCCTTTTTCTCATATTGACAGTGTGGATCTGCCTTTGGTCCATTTTTATGAGTCACCATGACTCGCTACTGCTTTGAGTGTCTCTATGGCTTGCCAATATCCTATGCTTTTGGTTTTGCTTCTATATTATTTTTAGATTTTCTCATAATTTCACATTATGTAACAAGTGGATTTTCATATAATATGCATTATTTCCATTGATTTATCGTTCTCATTACTCATCATTCATTAATCCATCATAATTATACCATTTTATTAATATATATCATTTGGCCAGCATAAGCACATAACCATTCACATATGTTTTTATGCCATAAGTTGTTCTCATGATGTTTTTAAGGCTTAAATCATGCATATCTATCTTTATATCATCATAATTAGCATTTAATCCATCATGAACATGTTGTCTTCCATTCGGCCGTAAAAGGATTTCTCACATAGCAACTTGTTTAATTTATATAAATCATCCTAAACGTGTTTTCCAAATTAAACTATATAATTCCAACATTTATTCAATTTAGTTCCAATCACAACCTTGAATTCTCATACTTTCATAATAGGTTTTAATTCTAATTTCCCATTTTTAAACATGTTTTCATAAATTCAACTTCACAAATCTCATTATCTAGCATCTAATTTCACTTATCTACCATCAATTTAAATTTAGAAACACTTTACGTGCAAAAATCCTAAGTTCCATAATGGGTTTTAATTCCACTTTCCTATATTTAATCATGTTTTCATGCATTTATTGTTACCAATTTCATTACTTGACATTTAATTTCACTTATTTACAATTAATTTGAATTTAGGCATGATTTACATATAAAAACCCCAAATTACATAACCTAAATTTCATGAAATAGGTTAGTTTAGATATCCATATACCCTAATTCTCCTTTTTTCTTCTACTTTTCCTTTTCTTTTCTTTTCCTTTCCTTTTTTTTTCTCTTTATCTTCTTATTGTTCTTCACCTAGGCTGAATTGTACACAATGAATAACCATGAATTTCCCTTCAATTTATCATCCCAAAATCTTATGCAAATGATAAACTACTTAATTCCCTTATTAATTCTAACTAAAACACATGATTTCACTTATTTGGTTGATTTTTGCTCACTAAATTACTTCACTTTCCAAGCTTCTTTTTGCTTCAATTATTTTTTTTTTATCTAAGATGGATAGGATGACATTTGATTAATCTAGGTGAAATTTGGATTAGAAATTTGATGGGAATTTGAATTTAGAAGAAAGAAAAATGGAGGAGAAATCATGGTGAATAATTCAGCCAAAGTGAGGGGGAGAAGAACAAGGCTGATTTTTGGAGAAAATTCTACATACTTCTCTCGTCTTATATACCCCAAAATGAAGTGCTAGGATTAAATTAAACATTATTCAATCTAATGGCCAATATTAAGCCATTTGTCATATTTCCATTGGCTACAAGTTCTAATTATTAAATCACCTCTAAAATTGGTCTAAAAATATATAAAAAAATATTGACTAAAGTGTGTTTAAAATTTTGGGTCCATTTCACTTCATTTCCATACACTTTTAAGTCTTAAAGTAAAATTCACTCATCTAAAACTCAAAAATTTAAAATTATTTAAAAATTTATTTTTCACTTTTCAATATCAATTGGGATTATTTTTTGTGGTTCCATGTAATCAGAATAATTTTATGATGTTCGAAACATTTTTTCCTAAGCTGGTCAAAGTTTGGTTAAACCTAATATAGGCCAAGTAAATTTTTCACTATGCATTTTGAAGGCCTATTTGGCCTTAATTTCACCTTAAATTATACCACTAGACTTGTCATAAATTGTACTTTCCAGTGATGATGAAAAGTTTTCATGAGTCCCAAATAGTACTATTCACCCTAGTGTTATTATTCACCTTCGAAAAGTACTATTTTGATGACCTGAATTGTGAGGACATTGCATTTCTCCTCTACTAATTAAAAATTTCTTTCTCAAAATTCACCTAGATTAAATAACTAAGGATATTATGATTTCATCACTTCTTTTAGCTCCCACATAGCTTTTTCAACGTTGTTATGAGTCTAAAGTACTTTTACCAAGGGTGTAGACACTAGGACCTAAGGCGGCTCTTATCAGGGTTACCTGATGAGAATCATATGTCTTATAATATAGCTAAAAAAAT
Organism: Excoecaria agallocha; assembly: GCA_037975025.1. Lineage (NCBI taxonomy): Eukaryota > Viridiplantae > Streptophyta > Magnoliopsida > Malpighiales > Euphorbiaceae > Excoecaria > Excoecaria agallocha. The sequence continues at coordinate 8,517,044 of CM075818.1, read as the reverse complement.
ACTGCAAAGCTCTCCTTGGAATTTTTTATTGATTCCAAAATGATTTTTCTTAGGTTTTGCCTATTTATCTCTTTAATCAAGAAAATAAGTCAATTAGTCTTGAATGATCCTTAATATTTTAACCTTATCTTAGCTTGTAGATCTTCAAGTGGGGTAAAACTAAAGCTCAAATAATCATAAGACTTAGAACTCCAACTTTTGCAAAGAAACCTAAACCTATTTCAGTCCTTAAGACTCTCAAAATTGAGCCTAAACCTTGATAACCTGAATTTGTCCCTTTACTCAGACCAATTTATAATAATTTGAGTGTAACTCTTTACCTAGAACTCCTTTTTGAGAGAATCAAATTTTGTTGGAAACTATACTCATTTTTAGACAAATTTTATAAGAGTGCTTAGCCTAATTATACACCCATCGTTCTTAAAAAAATTTAAAAATTAAAGGACTGATTCTTCCCCCGAAAAATTACTTTGGAGTAGCTATTAGTATTTTAGCCATAAATCCCAATCTATAAAGCCAAATTGGGTAATTTTTGGTTATTTATAAATCTAAGATATAAAAAAGCAAATGTCAAGGAAAACCAAATCCAAAAAAATGACATTTTCAAGCCAAAACATTAAGGAACATTTTGAGTTAGGGTGTCGGTAGGAAGAAAAATGCGGGTAGCACTCAGCCACAGCTCACCCTTGGCACCGAGTCACGCCCTTTTCTTACTCATCTCTTAATTTAAGTCGTGTCTGTGATTGAAGTTTTGGCCAAAGTGGATTTTTAAACCCATTGTTGCCCATAACTCACTAAGTTATGGGGCAAGGGAATTATTTCAATATTTAGTTGATCTTTTCTCAAAACGGCAATGGGGAAAGCTTGGAAAAATCTTAGATTTTTATCCCATGTTATTTGAGCATTCAATGCTCATCTATACTAGATTTTAAGAGAATAAAAAAGAGAACTTCAACAAATGAATGGGGGCTCTCTGGTTCTCAAAAAACATAGTGAGTAAAATAATTTTCACAGAGAAAAAGAGAAAACCAAGGAAAAGAAGAGAGCAAGGCACTAAACCTTGGCCTTAAGACAAGCTGAAGGTATTCAGAGTCCCAAATTAGTGCCTAAATTATGAATAATTAATTGTTAATTGTGTATAAATTTATTGTTTTCATTTTCTTTCTTTACGTTTCCATACTCTATTTTAATTTTAATTCTTGTAAATATATTTTCCTTGCTTTCATGCACGGTGGCCATGCATGAGAACTTATATCATGTCCCCTTATCATTAAATCATTAAATTCTATGGGTTTATAATGTATAAAATGAAAATAAGAATCTACTGTTCATCATCTTCCTCATAGAGCCAAACAACTTGATTTCTTAAATCTTGTGACTTTGGGCAATAAATCCCAATATTGGTTTGTTTGATGCTTAGTCATGTTAATATTACTTAAAAATAAAGAATTAGGTGACATATATTAAGATTTAAACTTTGAAGCTTTTTTTCTTTATTTTTTTCTTCATTGGTCTCTGTAACAAGTTTGTAAGTTTTGGGGAAGATGAGTTTGAGGTTTTTAAGCTTCATTACATGTTTTGATTAATTTGCTATGGCTAAACTTGTGATAAAAACAATCCAATATGTTACATGAAGCTTGAAGAAGAATATTAATTTAAGTGGTGGTTTGTTTATCTGTATCTTCTTTAATTCTTTTCTTTTGTTTCATCGGCTAATGGTGAGTCGCGACTGTAACTGGGCTGAATGTCGATCGGCACTCGGCCCTATCACAGCTGAAAACTCCATTTGCCTACTACTTCTCCTTCTTTCAATCTTTTTTTCCATGGACTTGCACTCACGCCTACTAATTGGGAAGCTTGTGGTCCTGCACTTGCTTTTGTTTTGCATGAAATTTCATGTAAGTTGGCCATACAACTTGAAGCTTTCATCTTCTTTATTTTTCTCTTCTGATTTTTGTTGTTATATTACTTTTCTCACTTTCATTATTACTATTATTATCATTACTATTATTGTTGTTGTTCTTCTTCTTCTTCTTTTTCTTCTTTTTCTTTTTCTTCTTCTTCTTTTTCTTCTTCTTCTTCTTCTTCTCCTTCTTCTTCTTCTTCTTCTTCTTCTTCTTCTTCTTCTTCTTCTTCTTCTTCTTATTATTATTATTATTATTATTATTATTATTATTATTATTATTATTATTATTATTATTATTATTATTATTATTATTATTGTAGCACCCCCTATACAAATAACCTATTTATTTGATAATTTAAATACTATTAATCATGCTTATACAACATATTCGCTTAACCATCATTTTACCATTAATCATGTCATACGGTTTCATATACTTATGTGCGTGCTACAAGTCTATTCCTGTTTTGCATTTCATACTTAGTATCTTGCATACTATACTATATGAATATTACTTTATGTATATCACATGCACAAATGCTCTTTCATAACTTTACTACTAGTGAGTTATAGCACACCACATAGGTTATATACATTTTATATGATAACTGGCCATAATACAAAACATATGATAATAGTAATACAAAAACATCCTACGTCAAGATTAATAGTCGATGGTTGGCCCTTCCTGATGCAGAGATTGTCCCTCAACAAAAGTCTTGTTAACTGTACCTACAGGATAAATAACCCGTGCTAAGCTATAAAGCTTAGTGGGGAATATCTCTAGATGGATGACCATTCACAATGGTCATTAAAATATACATACAATATGTACACATATATATATATAACACGTACAAGATAACTTGCCAATAATAACAAATACTTTAAAAATTAAAGCATATCCTCAGGTACGTAAATATTATACCCAAGAGAGTAACAAATATTCTCATATTCATAATTCATATAGATAGCAATTTCCCATGTGAACATATTCAAATGAAACATAATTTCTATGGACAAACCAACAATATAATCCACAATATCAATCTTTAGTAAGATAAACTTTAACTGTTTAATTATGATCATTACTATAAATAAAGTTTAGCCTGCCTTAGCTTTATCAGTGAATAACGGGAACTATCGATACACATCGGTATCAAAATGGAGGATATCCGAAGATATCGAATCTATAGACCCAAACGGGGCCAAATTATACTGTAGACCGGTCAAGTAGACCCAAATGGAATTGCCTATCAACCCAAACAAAAATGTTCATGATCCAAACGGGATCAACATACTTTAGACCCAATTGGGCCAGACTATGGCAGCTGCAATTTTTCCTATAGGTGCCTATCTATTCGCATCTGAAACTCTATTGCAAGGAAAACTATATTCATGTTCAATTCACATATTAAGACTGTATTCATAGTATACTATTTGTACATATATAGAGTCTTGTAAAACTATCAGTTCTCTGGTGCATAAACAGATATATGCACATTTCATATGTCAAGTTATACAACTACCTCATCCAATCCATGTGACCATAAATTTGCATCATGAGATATAGGCATGACATATAATCATCATATCATATACTTGATCATGTTCTCATTAAGCATCTCACATGTTCATAATCATGCCAAAACATTTTCTATCTCATAGGGCAATTACATGCTCATACACTTATATACATAATCATAAATGTACATACCTGTAGGTACATTCATATATAATAGTCTTATTCTTATAAGCATGTTTATCAATATATATATACCTTTATCATTATTCAAATCACGTGCTATACAAAATATATCGACATGTTTCCATATGGGCATATACACATGACATGGTCATACTATTATATTCCCTATTTCATAGCATAGGTGCATGTCAAAATATGCACTTTCATGTCATAGGATTACATATGTATACATCAATTTGGCATATGACAATCATGTATAAGTCTAATTACATGTATAGGTTAGATAATTTCATCACTAATCTTTATTTATTGTACACATACGAATGTGTATGTATACATATAAATCCTTCATTGATAGTCACATTACATGCCCTATCCAATTTATTTTACTATCACATAAACAACTATTTGTCTCAATTAATTAAAAATCATAATATCAAGTGTAGCAAAAATCTATCCAGGGTAGCATTCTGGACTCGAATTGTGAGCCACATTTGAAATGGAAGATGTCATTTTTAGGCAAAATGATCTTCTAAAATCTTATCCCCTATGTGTCTAGTTTTTAGAGCATCAAAATTCATCTTAATATCTGACCTATAGCTCGAGTTATTTGAAAAATACTACAGGCTGTTTTTAAAACCAAAACAGTGTGGACTGTCACTTAGAAAAATTCATAACGTAAAATTTAGAAGGATTTAGGCCAATATTTCTTCATCAAAGTTATACTTTCATGTCTCTAGTTTTACCAAAATTTTAGTTTGTAACATTTCAACATCTCTACAAAATGTTATGCCCATTTTTGCAAATTCTATTTGTATAAGCAGTCCAGGAGACTAGTCCGGATTCAACCCTAAATTCCATGTACATAGAGGCAGATTTAAGTTTAGGTTTCTTCATATGAAATATAGGTATGGAAGTCTATTTTTCAATGCAAAACGAGTCACTCAATTTGCTATTCTATAGCTCAACTTATGAGCAAAACAATCCAGATAGGTCAATCAGCCATGAAGAAGCATTCGACTCGTGAAGAGATTCACGATTGAAGCAAAAAGACCAAAATTCACGTCTCGTGAAGGGGTTCATGAGTGGAGAAGAAAGTTACATATCACGACTCGTGAAGAGTCTCACAAGTTGGACTAAAGTTCACGACTCGTGAAGGTATTCACAAGTGAGACCAACATTCACGAGTGACCCATAAGAAAAAGATGCACGACTCGTGAAGAGCTTCACGAGTTGGACAATAATTCACGACTCATGAAGGGCTTCACGACTCGGCAATGATGCATTCTGTTCTTCAAACTCATTTCGATAAAACCCCCGATAAAAACCTAGAAAACATAACCCTAAATTTCTTTCAACCACAACATGTTCCAGCAAAATTTCACATGCAATATGAACAACCCTAAGTTCCCATACCTTGGCTGAAAATCCCTATGTCTTCAACCTCTAGCAATATCCTTTCCTTTGCTCTTTCTTCCTTCCTCTTCTCCATAAATATCATCATCATTATTTAAAATTTCCAACACTTAATCAGCATTTTCCTCAGCCAAAATGAAAAGAAGAAGAAGATGATGATGATGAAGGGTTCATTTAATAGTTTAATTACCTTAATTTGATGCATCAAACTCTTGATTAACCAACATGCACAATTTCCTCTTCAAAATTACTTAAAGAAATCAACTTTGAATCATAAATGAGAGAGAAAGAAGAACATTTCTGCATTTTCTTGAAGGAAATGCCATCCCACTCTCTCTTCTCTCTCTTCAAAGTTGGTTTTTTTATAATAACAAGGGATAATTCCCTTTTTAGTCCTTAAACCTTTTGCATGCCACAAAATAACCTAGCTAATATTTGCATGTTAAACTTTAACCCCTCCTTTTAATTCCTTTCATACATTAACCTATCAATTTATTCCTTCTCTCAAATAGACCTCTAAATATATGCTTTTATCCACATTTGACCCTTAAGTTTTTGAAATTATAAATTTACCCCAAATTAATACTTTTTACTTCAATTGCACCCTCAATTAATATTAAACCATACTCTTAAATTTTATTTTCATGCAATTAACATAATAACATGATAATTTACTCCCTTCAACCTCACTTATACAAAATTCTCATTTAATTTAATCTTAATCAAATAAAAATCCCATTCAAAAATATGTAAATTAAAATAGGGTCATGTAGGGGCCTTACAATTATTAAGGGTGTTTTCTTTACTTTTTTTTATTATTTCCTCATTTATTACTACTACTACTAATACTATTGTTGTTGCTGCTACTCCTATGCTTTTTTTTATTATTTTGGTAATTTTTTAGTGTAAAAATCATTATTGTTATTGTTTTTTTTTTTAACTTTTAGGGATGCTCAATCTTCCCATTTCTAAAAACTTCCTCAATTGCGGGTGACACTCGCCCTTCTCACGGGCTACAATCCCCTAATTACGGGCAGCATTCGCCCCTCTCACACTCAACACCCTTTCTTCCATGAACTTTTAGCAACACTCATATATTCTTATTGCTAAAAGTACTTCACCTTTTAAATTCCATTGCCGCCTGTAGCCAATTCTCTTGCACCTATTTGGATTGTCTCCTACATTCACTATGCACACCCTTTTGGACAACTTTGATTTAGTTTTTTTTTTCCTTTTTTATGTTTACTACTACTACTACTACTGCTGCTGCTGCTGCTGCTACTACTACTACTACTACTACTACTATTATATTATATTATTATTATTATTATTATTATTATTATTATATTTTTTTATTCATTACTATTACTATTCTTTTGTAACTTTTATTGTTATTATTTTTTATATACTATTTATTTTATTATTAATTTTATAATTACTTTTTATTTTTATTTTTATTATTATTAGAATCATTATTTCATTTTTATTTATTATATACATATCTATTGTTTAATGTTATACACACACACACACACACGTACACGCGCACACACACACACACACATACATACATACACACACACACACATGCGCGATTATTTTTATTTTTTTCTAATTTTTGGTATTTAATTTCATAATAAATAAATATCACAGTCGTATATATATACACGAGTATATATATACCTGTATGTTTATTTATTCGCACCTTTTATTTATTTATTTACACACACACATAATTCTTTGTTTATTTATCAATAACCCTTTGTATTTCTCATTTTTTCACTACAAATGCTTGAGATGGATGAAAGGTATTTGAAGGCTATGACAAATTAGTCATGGTTACCATATATTTATATTTAAATTTCAGCATTTCATTCTTATAGTTGGGTCCGTAATAATAAATGATTTTTTTAACACTAAGTTAAAAATTCACCAAAAGATTTTATACCAGTTTGAGTGAAATTTTTCTATAATAAAGGGGACCAATGTCCCATTTTTCATCCAAAATAACATACAAAAGAGTAAATATTTTTCTTTATAAATGCAAAAGATTTTTCTATCTTAAGTTAATCAAAGCCGCAAGGGTCAAATATCCCTATCTTTTATCCAAAGATACACGTAAAAATTCTTCTTTTTGCAAATATGCATGTGGAGACCAACGTGCCCACCTAAGTGGACACTATAAATGAATTGCCTATTTTATATATGATTCTTATATTTTTTTTCATCTTTAAATATGTAATTATATTATGCTTATTGCTTTTCTTGATTAATTTGCTTTATTTCTTTCAAATGTGAATATATGCGCCTTTTAATTCTTTGCCATGATAAAGCATGAAAGGAAAGATAAAATAAATTAACCTTGAAAACTTGTTTATAAACACTCTTAACCAAGTTATGAATAAGAGGAGTTCTCAAACCATCTTTGGTTTTGGCATCATAAGGTTAGAACTCATTTTCTAATGTTTTATTGGGTGGCAGCTCTATGATACCTACCTTATGGTACCCAATTAACATCCTCATAGGTTGATTGCTAATAATGGAATAAGCATACCATGAGATGCTATCTCATGCCTTTTTAAGGCCTAAGACTTGGCAAATCAGGTAGAATCCTATCCATTATGAAGCGGCTAGCCTTTACGAGTTAAATGAACCTTCGATCAAGCTCGAGCCTTAAAAGCGAGCCTTTGAGAACCCATTGGATGTCCAAAGCTTCAATGTGCATCACAAAAGGTATCCATTTATTTTTCAGCCATCTAATTTCCCTAGCAATAAGTTTGGTAGGTTCTTCATCATATGACAAATTGGGTTTTGACTGCACTTCTTTTGGAATGATAACATATGCTAGATTAGACCTATATCGACAGAGCATTGAGTCATGGAACATGTCATGAATCCTTTTAAAGCTTAGATAGTAGCTTCAATCTATAGGCTACCAGTCCTACATGTTGTATTACCTCCTATAGGCCAATAAACCTAGGACTCAATGTATACTTTCTACCAAATCTCAAAATTTTCTTCCAAGGAGATACTTTTAAAAAGACTTTTTCACCTACTTTGATTAGAAGCAACTTTCTGATTATCTTTAATTATACACACTTTTATTCAATTTCCTTTATCAAGTACGGTCCCATAAGTTTGTTCTCATTGAGTTTTGTCCAACACGGTGGTGTTCTGCATTTCCTTCCATACAAAGCTTCATATGGTGGAAGCTTTATACTTGCTTGATAGCTATTATTTTAAGCAAATTTTGCTAATGGAAGATACCTTTCCCAACTGCTACAAAACTCCAAGACATAGCATCTTAACATATCTTTAAGTACCTATATAACTCTCTCTTATTGTCCATCTATTTATGGATGGAAGGTAGTATTGAAGTGAAGTTTAGTATCTAATGATTCTTATAGCTTTTTCCAAAATCTTACAGTGAAATGGGGATCCTCATCTAATATAATAGAAAAAGGAACTCTATAAAGTCTAACAATCTCTTTGATGTATATTTTTGCTAGCTTCACTAGTGGATAATTAGCTCTCCTAAGTAAAAATGAGCAGACTTTGTCAATCTTATTGGGAATTATCAATTACATACATCTCATACATAAGCGAAATTTAAAAGTTTTAACCAATAGATCTGATCTTGCCATGAATTTACAATATACATATTAATGAGAATAAGAAAAATCACCTTTGATTTTTGTTGAACAGTTGATTTTCCTTCTCACCGAGTTGTCACAAACTATAGTGTCCAAAATTGAAAACCTCCAATGAGTAATCCACACTAGAGAAGGATTGAATGAACCGAGAAAAGAGGAGAATAAGGGCCGTCCAAAATCCCCTTGATGCCAGCAAGACTCTCTCCATCTGAGCCTCCCTATCTATTTGAAAAATTCCTCTATGAAGTGGCAATTGCTTCGGGTGATACCTAGTATTGTTACCAATGATCCTATTTTCTTCAGAAATGAAAGGAGGCCATTCAACACTCTTGTGTAATTTAGCAACAAATTCTTTATAGCATTGGTGGGCACGCCTTTCCCAAACTTCATAAATGAAACCATTAAATTTTAAATACCAAAAAAATTATTTTTGATAAAAAAACACATAATATAAGTACTATAAAGTACAATAGCTATATCATTAATGTATGAAATCAGCTATTTTGAAACATTTGATGTAATTTATTTTTTATACCTCAAACTCCTGATAATAAAAATCCTTTGTCTGTAGAGAGAGATTCTTTCATACATAACCCTCAATTTCTATCCTCTCTTTGAACTTGGATCTAATCTTTTTTGCTCAAATACCTGATGGAATAAACCTATTAATATGAACAAATTTAGTTTGGATTCAAATTAGATATCCATACCATCAGTATAAACTTACGTTTTTATCATCCAACATAATTTTTTTTTGTAATTTAACTCACATATCATTGATAATCTTAATGTAAATTCTTCCATCAACTCCTTTTTCACCAAGCTAAAGGCCTCCTTCTTCATCCTCAGCATCTACCACCGGTACATTTCTTAGCATAGATTTAGGGTATGTTGTGGGAGTAGATGTATTTATAGGTTGTGCTGATATATTGGGATTGTTGGATACTGAATCACTTGGTATATGAGCAGAGCCATCAGGGTTTGTAGTTGGTGAAGGTGATGGCTAACATGGCTGGTGAGGATCTAGACATTACACACCTAAACCTGTAGCCCATTCAAAATGAGATGCGTGCACTGGTGGTGCACTGTCGTCTCCATTCGATGTTAATCTAAACCTGGGCAGCTGAATTCCCTTCTTTCCCTTGGGTGGCATATTTAAAACCTAAAAATCAAAGAAATTGATTATTCTTATAATAGAAAAATATATTTTCAGCATATATAACAATATACCGTTAATGCAATAATAACACATTTGGGTTATGGTATAATAAAATGTACAAAAATTAATCACTATCATCACTTAATTGTACATCAAAATCATCTTTTTTTTTTGAAGATTTAGAATTAAAGTCAAACTCATCTTTAGATCTTTGTCCATTTATGGATTCCTCATCCTTTCTGGATAAAATTTTAACAAATTTATTATTTGGATCATTTAAAGGTTCATTCTCGAAATATGTGACACATGCATTTATTTCATGTACATCCAATTCTTCTTCCTAAAATGCTTCACTTTTATTTGTCTTACTTTCTCCCTTTGCATGTCTTTCAAAAACACCTCTTAGTTTGACATTACAGACGGCCAACCAATCTAACTTATCCCATCTTAAGCTGGGATAAGGGACATAATACACCTGGGTCACTTGCATTGCCAACACGAATGGTTCAAATTTTTTAAATCTTCTCTACTGGTTGATTTCAATGAGATTATATCGGATATGTACTTTTGTTCCAATGTTAGAAGTTGGATCAAACCATTTATACTTAAAAAGTACACACCATTTTATCGGCAATGTAGGGTATTCAATTTCAGGTATCTCAATAATTTTGCCAAAATAATCCATCAGTTCCCCTTCTATGTAAATCCTACTATTTACTGTTGCCATGCTATGCCCATAATTTTGTGTATGAAATTTGTAACCGTTAACGAAATAGATTGGATATGATTTAACAATTCACAAAGGTCTTTTTGCAAGATCACATATGAGATTGTTCTCTATTCTATTTTCAAAAGCCTACATAATTAAAAAAATTAATCAATAAATATAGTATTTTTTAATTTTAATAGTAATTTATTAAAACATTCAATTAATTACAAGTTAAAAACTTACATAGTTTGCGAACCATTGCTAAAAACAAATCCTCGTATTTGCTAAAAACATTGTAAATCCTCGTATTTGCTAAAAACACTGTAAATTTTCTCAACAATAAACTCCAATCCCTAAGAAAAAGAACTTAGCCAATTTCAAATATATCTTAAACTTACTGCAAAAAAGGTTGAATTTCTTGGCAATTCAATAAAATGTAACCATAGGCAGCCTCCATTTCTTTCTCTGTTAACATTCTTCTTGTTGAGTGTCCATCTATTCAGCCAGGATATGTGAAAATAGATAAGTTATCATCATCAATCTGCTTAACCCCACCGTAATTATGAGGAACTTTTCTTTCTTAAGTGATCACATTTGGCTTAAAATAATGTGAGCAAAATGTACTTGCTTCCCCTACTAAATACGCATTACATATAGAGCCTTCAACTCTAACCTTATTTTTAACATTTTACTTCAAGTGATGCACATTCCTACATTACAATTAGGGTAATTATATTTACTTATTTGGTATAAATCTATATAAATTTTAGTTAAATACGAACTTTAATTACCTCTCAAATGGATACATCCTTCGATATTGAACTAGACCAATAAGTTTAGCCTCGTATACTAAATGTACAGAGAGATGCTTCATATAATCAAAGAAGCTGGATGGAAAAGTACCCTCTAATTTGCACAAGATAACTGAAATGTCCCTTTTTAATCTTTCCATGTCAAAAACTGTATTTCATATGCTGTTAAGCTTTTGAAAAATAAATTTAGTTTGTTATAGCTTCCCAAACATTATTTGGTAAGAGCTCTCGAAATGCAATTGGAATTAGCCTCTACATAAATACATGACAACCATGACTTTTTATACCAAATAATTTGTACTTCCTCATATCAACACACCTTGCCAAGTCCGAAACAAAACCATATGAAAACTTTAGGCTTTTCAACCATTCACACAAAATTTTCTTTTGTTTTTTGTTCAAAGTGTACCATGCTTTTGGATATTTCCTTATATTTGGATCTTTATCTAACTCACTTCTTCGATAAAAAATTTTCAAATCAGCTTTTAATTCTGCATTGTCCTTTGTGCTCCCTTCAATGTTCATGATGGTATTGAAAAGAATGTCAAAATATTTTTTTCAATATGCATCACATCTAGATTATGACGTATCAAATTAGATTTCTAATATGGCAAATCCCAAAATATACTCTATTTTCTCTAACTAAAGTTTTGGCTTATGCTCCTATTAACCTCTTTAGTTTCAATTTTTGTAACTTTTAGAAGCCCTGACTCATCAATCTTTCGTAATATATCTTCATCAGATTTATTAGGGGGAGAAGGTGTTTGTACTACCTTGTTTTCAATAAACTTTTGTTTATTATGGCTAAATGGGTGATCTGGAGGAAGAAATTTCTTGTGGTTGTCAAACCAAGATGTTTTGCCCCTGTTAGGAATATGAAATGCATCAGAATTGTTGCCACAATAAGGGCAAGCTAATTTCCCTATTGTGCTCCATTCAGACAACATAGCCTATGTAGGAAAATCACTAACAGTCCACATCAAAGCTACTTTCATCTGAAAATTATTTTAAGGGACACATCATATGTTTCAACACCAAATTCCCAAAGATGATTCAATTCAGATATCAATGGTTACAAGAATACATCAATTTTATGCTTTGAATTTGTAGGTCCTGGCACTATCATTGTCAAGAACATGTATGCCTTATCCATACACATTCATGGAGATAAATTATATAAAGTAATTACGATTGGCCATGATGAATATTGCTGGCCAGATTGACCAAAAAGTTGGCACCTATATGTGGATAGTCCTAACCTGACATTTCAACTTTCTGTTGCAAACTCAGTATAGGTGTCATTGAAATGTTTTCATGTGAGTGCATCCGATGGATGGCTTATACTTCCATCAATATATTCATGTTCATTATGCCATCTCATGTGAGATGCAGTAACATCAGAGGCATATAGTCTTTGGAGTCTCGGAGTTAGCAATAAATAATACATCCGCTTCCAAGGAACTAATTTTTACTTTCTAGTACACTTTCTTGATTTGAACCTTGGTTGACTACCGAATTTACACTCTTGTAATTCCACATCTTCTCCCCAAAACAACATACATCCCAACCTGTAACAATCTATTTTATCAATAAGCAAACCAAGGCCCTGACTAAGCTTCTTTATTTCATAAAAATTCTCAATCATTATATGATCAGGAGGCAATGAATCATTATAGCATGTAAGAATTTTATCCAAACTTTGTTCAGAAATATGATCCTCAGACTTAAATTTTTAATATTCGGGCAATTACAGATAGTTGAGTCATGTTCTCACAGTTTGGCCATACTTCTTAGTCAGTTGACTCTAGTAAGCCAAAAAACCTTTTTACATTTGGATTTGGTTCCTTTTCAAGAGTCTGCATATTTTCCTAAAGGGAATAACCAGCTGCGTCATAAACCATTTGTGAGTAGGGATTTTCATTTGCATCCACATTATTTGATCTAATTCCAATGCCCCATGCAAACCCATCTATATTTACTGATGAATTTACTTTAGAACCCCTAAAGGTGCTATAAATTATTGGCACCTTGTGTCATTTCCATTCAAAATAATTTAGAAAAAATCCTTTTTTTAACAAATGTAGATGCACTTCATCAGTAAGGAGAAAATGAATATGTTTGCTCTTTTTATATGGACACCTTATTTTTGGACCATCCACATATGCAAGTTGTGAACTTGTATAGTCAATGAATGATTGAACTCCCTCAGCAAACTTATGATTAATGAAACCATCTTGTGTTAATCGCCTACACATCCAGGATCTATCAACATTACTCATTCTTACATAACTATTATTTAGAAAAGGTTTCATCTTAATTAGATTTACGGGTGCAATCTAACTATGGGTGATCAATGTGTACATGTATGTGCATAACTTGGTAGAAGTGACATATTTAGTTATTTTCATATTAGATGGTTTTGGCTATTTATAGGCGACGTGAAATATTTGGTACAATAACTCATCTAACAGACACTACCAACTAATTATCAACCAATTAACATAAATACAATAAGCCATGTTATATTGTTTTTAAAATAACAGAAATGAAATTAAATAATAAAAAATAAAAAAAATCTCCTTGCAATGGTTAATTCTCAATTCTCAAACCAATTATCACTAGTCTAAAATTTTATGAGCAAAATTTGTGAAAAACCACATATTAGTAATAAATAAATGAATTAAAAAAAGATAGCAAACTTAGTACCTTTAGAATGTACAAAGGGATAGGTAGAAACCAAGGAGAAAGATAGAGACCCAAAACAACAGTTTTTTTTCTTCTTCACTACTATTGTTGTATGATCTCAAGAAAATAAAAATACAAAAAAATAGTTCCATCCATTCTTTGTACGTTCAATCAAATGTATACTTCACATCTAAAATATTACATAGATAAAAAAGGGTGATAATAAGTATAATAAAATCAAATTATATTGAACATAAAGTGATGAAATGCTAAAAAGTATATATGCAAGTAAAAAGAAAAAAACTCTACTTCTGGCCATTATTTAATTTGCTACAAATCTTACCCATTATTAAGTAAAAGTGCAACTAATTTTCCATAAATCTGGCCCATTATTTAATTTTGGGATAGATTTTTATATTGAATAAATTGTTTTTGGTTGACATTTTGTTCTACCTAAAAGAATAGGCAAATTACCTAACTTCCTCCTCCTTACTAAATTGTTAGCCTATCTTATATTTGATACAATTATAAAAGCTTAATAGTTTCACTTTCTTAATTAAGTTTAGATACATTTGGTGTAAGCCAAGGCAGTGAAACAAACCAACAGGAGATGTATGTATATGGAATAACATATGGATTTCTACTGTCCAACTAGATAAGCAACATTACTAAGCATGAGATTGTTGGAGTGAAAACTAACCTTATCTTTCCTAATTAGCTTACATCCTTCAACGGGTCCTACTCATGAGAAAACCTCTTGAAGAAGGGGTTCTAAAACCTGAGGATGGATTTTTTAGACATACCTATAGTTGCCCATTCAGATTAATAAATAAATAAACAAAACCCTAAAACATCAAATCCTAATATGCAGGTAGAAACTAAAATAGAACCCATCAATAATTACTGAGCATTTTTTTTATTTTGATTCTTCAACACTGATTCACACACCATCATGAAAAGGAAAATAACAGAATGAACTTTAATGAAAATAAAAATGAAAAAAGAAAGAAAATAATAAAAAAATGACATAGTTTTGCTGAGTGAAATAAAAATGCAGGTAAAAAGTGATCTATAAGCATATCTAGAAATTGGAAACTAGAAACGAGTTAAAAAAAATTATAGGCAAACAAAGATCTATAAGCAGATCTGGAAACTAGAAATGAGTTAAAGAAAATGTAGGTAAAAAGAGATCTATAAGCAGATCTGGAAATAAGTTAAAAAAATGTAGGCAAAAAGAGATCTATAAGCAGATCTAGAAATAAGTTTAAAAAAATGTAGGCAAAAAGAGATCTATAAGTAGATCTAGAAATGAGTTAAAAAATATACAGCCAAAAGAGATCTATAAGCAAATTTGGAAACGAGCCAAAAAAATACAGGCAAAAAGAAAAAAAACACATACCAAACTAGAAGCAAATGTAACAGATTTGGAGGCAGGTTAAACAGGAGACTAATAGAGGTAGATCTGAAGAAGAACACCTTCGACTTCACTCATTTTACTGATGACTAATAAAGGAATATTTGGATGAGACTGGAGGGAGAGAGTGATTAGAAGAAGGTACAAAAGGGGAGGGAGAGAGAGAAGGAGAGGGCAAAGGCGAAGAGAAAGAAGCAAGACAGCAAGGCAAGGAGAAGGGCAAGTGCGAGAAGGAAGTAGAAAAATGACTAGGCAATGAAAAATTTTAGCTTTAAAGGAACTATTTATACCTAGGGCAAAAATGAAAATAACAACGGAATTTGGTTTCTGGTACTAAAATAGCAATGAAATTTTTGTTGCTATTTTAGCAACAGAAACCACATTCCGTTGCTATTTTAGCGACAAAATAGCAACGAAAAAATATTTTATTGCTATTTTAGCAACTAAATTATAAATATTCCGTTGTTATTTTAGCAACTAAATTGTATTTCGGTTATTTATTTAGCAACCGAATGTTTTTCCATTACTAAATAACCAATCTTAATGCAATTCAGTTTTGGGTTAGCAACGAAAAATTTTTCCATTGCTATTTTAGCAATGGAAAATATAGTTCATTGCTATTTTAGCAATGAAATTTAATTTATGTTGGTGATTTTGGTTCCAAATTTTTTTGCCATCTATTAGTGCCTCATTTAGCAACGGTATAAGCATTTTGTTGTAAATTTTTGTTGCTATATTTTGGCATAAAAATTTACCTCCATTTTCAGCAATGGAAGATAAACATTTTTATTTCAATTGCTAAATCTAAAAATTTTAACCAAATTTAGCAATGGAATTTGATTTCCATTGCTGATTAGCAACAGAACTGAATTTTAGTTGCTAAATTAGCAACAAAAATTATTTTGTTGCTATATTTTAATATTTTCTTGTATTTTTTGCAGCCATATCTAAAAAAAGGAAGAAAAAGAAAAAAGAGGAAATAAAAGCCACTAGAATGAATAGACATCATTTCAGGCAAAAAATAAGGCATAAGATTATGAGAAAATCCTAAAAAAGACATACTTTCTACCAAAAAAAGCTAGTGTGAAAACCCATAAGGGGCACACTACTTTTAAAATAATGACTAATTACTTGGAGTAATAAGGGACTCCCGGATAGAAAAGCAATAGTAACAATGTAGATCACATCTAAGCCAAGGATAGTCTCCGTTAGAATCAATGAAAAGGGGATCAGTCCATTATGCATGCCTTAGATAATGATGATTGGTTGATAGTTAGCAGTCAAACCTTTTAAAGTCAATGTTAAATATTGGGCAAGACAGATCAATAGAATGATGCCAATATAAAAGGTGGGCACATCAGAGAAGTCGTTCAGGGCATGGATCAGAGTTTCCAAAGAAACATGACCGATTCGAGGCACCAATCTGATGATTACTGATGGTAGAATTCCTAAAGCTTAGGTCTCATCCCTTAGGTAATTTTGCACGCAATTTGGGATATAAGGTGGAGTTTCGAGGGCAAAGCCTACACAGATAATCGTAGCAAATTCCTTAGCCAGGGGGTATGCCTCTTGATGGGTAAACCTGAAAATATAGAATTAAGGGTCCCAGTATCGGACAGTAGCTAATAAGAGCCTCATGTCAAGTCGAACCCTTCTTGAGAATCTTAGGTTGAAATATATAGCCAAAGCAGGGTTTTCCTAGGTTCTAGGGGCATCGAGCAATCTGTGCAGTTTCTTAAGAATAAGTGTGGCTATGACAAAATAATAAACCACATTTGAAGAAATAATAATAATAAAATAGAAGTAAAATAATAGCAAATAATAATAAATTATATAAATTTTATATA
The DNA here is from genome assembly GCA_037975025.1 of Excoecaria agallocha. Lineage (NCBI taxonomy): Eukaryota > Viridiplantae > Streptophyta > Magnoliopsida > Malpighiales > Euphorbiaceae > Excoecaria > Excoecaria agallocha. The sequence continues at coordinate 8,499,735 of CM075818.1, read as the reverse complement.
AAAAATATATATATATAAAGATGAAATGTATAAAAGTAAAATATGTGACAAATGATAATAATAGTAATACTAGTATAATAATATAAAGATAAATAATAAATAAATAATAAATAAAATAATAAATAAATAAAATAATAATAATAATAATAATAAGAAAAAAACAAAAAATAATAATAAATAATAATAAAAATAAAAAATAATGATAAAATTTTGGTATGGAAGGAAATGGGAAAAAAGAAAGAGGAGTTAGAAGGGGACTCACCTGGGAAAAGAGGTTACTTCAAAAGTTTAGTGAACTAAATGAAGGATTTCAAGCTATATTTATAGGCCAAAAATGATTCACTCATTTGACTCACTTGGTGAGTCACACCCTTTGGCCGTAACTCGCCCCTAAACCATTTAGGTGTTTCATTCTTGACTGTACATGCATTTCATACACATACTTTACAGGTTTCTATGGGTTTTACAGACAAAAGCTAGAGAAGCTCGTAGGGAGGTAAAACAAGCTGCACTATTTAGGAAGAATTATAAATAATAAGAGAAGAAGAAGAAGAAGAAGAAGAAGAAGAAGAGCAACAACAACAACAACAACAACAATAATAATAATAATAATAATAATAATAATAATAATAATAATAATAATAATAATAATAATAATAATAATAATAATAATAATAATAATAAGAAGAAGAAGAAGAAGAAGAAGAAGAAGAAGAAGAAGAAGAAAAAGAAGAAAAAGAAGAAGAATAAGAATAAAAATATAGAAATAAATAAATAGTAATAATAAATAAGGGAAAATTGGTAATAAAAAATAAGTAATAAATTTTGTTACATAATTGATAGTGCTAGGAATCAATATTAGGTAGAATAACATTTTTCTTAGGAGTAATTATCAATTAAATTCAAAAATTGAAGGTAATCAATTTTCAATTAGTTTAATTTTGTATTTGTTGGATGTCACACTAGTCACTAGGTCATTCACTCTCTTTTTTTGTGGGTCATAGATAAAGCCAGTGAGTCGCCAAGTGAGTCATGCTCTTGAGCCTATGACTCGTTCAACTTCATTAAATGCTCTATTTGTTTTCTCTTTCTTCCCAACTGCACCTTCTTCTTCTTTCTTTCTTTTAACGAGCAATGTTTCATTCTCCTTTTCCTTCAGTTTTTTGCACATTACACCTCCGTCTTTGATCCATTTTACACTTTGTCTTTGGAAAATTGTTCATTGTTAAAGTGTGCATCCCTAGAAACCATTTTCATTAATTTTTTGTCGAGGCTATTTTATTCTACCATTAATGCCCTAAGGTCAGTTTTTTCAAATTTTACGCCTATTTTTGCTTTTTTTACTATAATTTGTAAATTGTGTTATTATAGAGTTCTTTTGCTGAGTTTGGTGTCTTCATTTTTATAATTTGCTCAACCTGTGAACAACACCCTATCATTCTTATTGGTTGGTTATCTTATTTTTGCTTTGATAAACATTATTGTCTGTAGGCCAAAATTATATGGATTAAATCAAGTTTAAGAAATTAAAAAAAAAATTGGGAAGAAAAAAAAAGAAACCAAAATTTGATGGTTGGTGAGTTGCTTAATTTACTTCTTTGTTCTCACTTTGGTTGGCATTTACTAGTAAGCTTCATTCTTAGATGAGAAATGCTATAAAAAGGAAAAAAAAAAGACAAATGGGCAAAAAAAAAAAGAAAAGAAAGGGTAGAGTAAGATAAAGAAATTAAAACTAAAATAATAGTAAATTAAGATTATTAAAAAGCAATAGAGCAAAATAAAATGCAAATTGTAAATGTAAAAAAAATAACAAATAATAGTAAATAGTAATAATAGATAACATAATGATAAAGTATTAATAAAAACAATAAACAATCAAATAGTAGAATAATATGTATGCATATAAGAGAGGAAATGTGTAGGTAATAGTTGATCAAAAAATATATTGCCAATATCATGTGATTTGAGTTGCTTTGTGTAGGGGGCCTTTTAGTAATTGAGCCATCATGCTGCCAGTTTTTTGTTTCAAAATATTTTATTACTATAATGTTATCGATATAATTATTTGTGTATATATTTTATGCGTGTCATGTTAGAGTACTCGTTGATGGGTTTAGTTTGAGTTAAATCTTAGCTTGAGTTTTAACTTGTTAGGATGCTTCGCTGTGCAAGTTGGCGTAATAAATATTAAGCCGGCATGCTATTGAAATTCACACAAAATAAGCTAAAATTTAAATTGCAAAACTTAACTTATGCAACATATATATCATTTCATTAGTAGTTAATTTTAGCATATTAATTGCTCTATAAATATTTAATCCGATCAGAGGCTCCTAAATGCTTCAATAACACAGTTATATTAGTAACATAATATGATGAATAAATTGATTATTATTTCATGTTTATGCAGATGCCTCCATACAAACGACCACAATCACTGCTAGTTACACAACCACCAGAGTGGATAACTACTAGGCAAGCTGAGCGATATAGGGTCTTGAGTGACCTATGCATTCAGCCCAGTCGATTCATAAGCCATCATTTCCTCAAGAATATGGGGAATTTAGATGAGGTCCGAAGCTTATTAAAGCATGATAGCTGGCTTAAGTTTTACACCCCTGTCCTTGCTACGTATATTGAGATGCTTAGGCAGTTCTTAGCCATGTTTCAATGTTGAGGATTTCAGCAACCCAACATAGAGAAGGGAGTTATCACCTTTAGAGTCTTGCATAGACCCTTTAGGTTGACTCAGAGATAGGTTGCTATAGCTCTCCAGCTATAAGTTGATGATGATGTCATCATTGCTAGGAGATTAGCCAATCCAGAGCAGCGGGCCACTATTGTTCGACTTAATACACTATATAATCCTACCTAGCAAAGGCTATCATGTTATCTTTATAGGTCCTATGCTACCTCTAGAGAATTCTTTCTTGCTCATATATAGGGCATCTCGACAGTTTGTAGTCGCTTAACACAATTGATATTTTGAGTTTGTGGGCCATAGACATAGGACACCGCCTATCAACCATGACATCCTCTATAAGATTGGCAGAGTGGCTCAGGGATCAAGTTTTACTATAGTGATAGGTAATGTGATTACCCAACTCTTATTGGCCTTAGGGGTGGCGGCGTCAAAGATGGGCCATTAGATAGATAGTAGTGTGTTGGTTAGTTTTGAGATCGCGCTCAACATACGGATGATCATTCGAGCAAAGGGGAATCCGACCGTTTACATATTACTCTCACTAGAGGAGATAGACTAGATGTTACATATATATAGACTATGACCTACAGTAAGATCAGATGAAAAGCGGCTTGAGAAAAAGCCACTTGATGACCACCCATCGCCCTATTAGGCCCTTTTAGTAGAGGCTCAGAGCATAGATATAGGAGCCAACCTAGATTTTCCAGTAGGAGATGCACAGTTGTGGCCTACATTGCCTCAGAGTTCTACTAGACTTCAGGTATCATCTCTGCATCAGGCTCATAGGTTTTAGCCACACGATGATCTAGATACTTCTCCTTCTAGAGGATCGGTGCCACCCCCTCTAGATTGCACCACATCCACTTTCATAAACATAGGGGGGAGGCTAGACCATCTCGAGGCTATTATGGAGACCTTAAGGTAGGATCTTCAGGACTTGCGAGGTACTATAGCCACCGTTAGCTGACTCTTAGATCAGGGCATACAAGTACTAGATGCATCAGTTCTTGCTATGAGGCATAGATTAAAGAGGATAGAGATAGTGATCTCCAGCATCAAGTGGGGCATAGTGGCAGGTCAAAAGCAGCACAACATATGGTTCACCTAGATAGATATGGTTCTTTAGGGATTGTCCAGTTATCAAAATTTATGGGTTAGATCCTTACATCATTAGTTAAGGTGATGGGCTTCTAGTTCTTGGTACCTCATCCACCATTACCACTAGTAGATCCTTTTTAGGTAGGATCGTCTCAGCTTTTTGACCTACCTTGAGCACCAGCGAATCCCCTGTGTATACTCACTCTTTCACTTAGGCTGCTAGCCTGTCTAGATTCGGACCATCCGAAGTGATACTTTAGATTATTTTCAAGGAAACATGTCCTGACTTTGGGTTGTATAAAACTATTATGTGTTTTTTATTTGTATTTACTTTTTCTTGATTTTATTTTAACTCTTCATGTAATTTAAGGGTATTCCCAATTGATATTTAAAGGCATCTGTTAATCTTAAGGATAATAATGGCACAAAAAATAGCAAAAAAAAAAACCCAAAAAAATGACAAACAAACAAATAAAAAGAAATAAAGAAATAAAACAAATAATCACACATGTGTAAGATATTGTCACAATATGTGGAAAAAAAAGAGATAATTTGCAAAAATTCACAATATCAATAATTTAAGCAATATGTAATTATTTAATCAATCATTTTCTCCATTTAACCAGGCAAAATTCATATGTAGACCAAAGCTATGAGACCCCTATCACAACTTTCAAAACACTATAAATGATGGACAATCATATCAAAATAAAGTCCTTGTAATTTGGAATTATACTATAACACCCACTCTAATAGCCTGTTTCTATCATCATACATATTCAAACATAACTATAACTTACTAATTTGTTCTTTATATTTTGTTTTAATGTACAAAAGTCTCATAAGAAATTAAAGCATAAAAAGTAAACTTTACCATTAGATATTAGCTTACAAAGGTGCCTCTTTATACATAACAAAATTATCAATTACCAAAACATGTTTACTTTACCGAAATTTCTAGTACAAAATAAGAACTTCATAATCCAACACCAAAATAATGACTTTATACTTTCAATCTCTTCTATGACTTGTGCTGGCCTTCCTACTATAGATAATATCCCTAAAATAGAGTATTATCTTAGCAACCTATATAGATAAACACCCATGCTAAGTATTAGATTGTTCATAATCTGAGAGTTTAATTCTTAGAAGGATATTTTGAAATAGATATTTGAGTTTAAATTGGTTTTCCATAACCATTTGTGTTATTTTTTATTGAGTTATTATAATAAAAGTTGAGGTGGATAGTTGCTTAGTAGGAGTGTTTTTAATATTAAATTTTGACATATGTTGCATCTTGTTTTATTTTTAGTTTTGTAATTAATTGTTTTAATTTCATTATTTGATTTGTCTAGTTACTATTTTAACGTACTTAATCTATAATCACATCAAACTTGGGAATTCTTTCATGCATTATTCACTCTAAAATCTAGAATACACAATCTCTAGGGTATGATATTTAAGGGTCTTAATCTTATTTTCTTATATTACTTAACCGATCAAGTACACTTGTTAGACACCGATCAAGTTTTTAGCGTCGTTGCTAAGGTATTGGCATTTATTTTAGATTTCAAGGTGAATTTTATGTGTCACTCTTCTTCTCTTTCTATTCTTTATTCTTTTTTTCATTTTTTCTTTTATTCTTTGTAAGTGTCAATAGTACATGGTAAGAGACAACCTAATTTTACTTATTGACCTTAAAATTAAGAGCACATTGCGTAGACTAAGGTAACAATAGAGAAACAATATGAACCCACTAGATGAGCCATGTGATGACCCTTTCCTTAATAATCCACAACATTTACTTAGATGGCAAGTTGTGCAAAATCGAGCCTAAGGGAATGGGATGAGACCGAGAACCATAAGGGACTATGCCACGCTTAGGTGGAATAAAGAGCACAGGACTATAATGCTACCTCAAGCAACCACTTTGAGCTGAAACCTACTACTATTACCATGGTGTAGAAGAACTAATTCTCAGGATTAAAGATTAAAGATCCAACTCAACATTTGGACATTTTCTTGGAGATAAGCAATACAGTGCAAATCCCAAATGTGTCGATGGATGCTATTAGACTGAAATTGTTTCCATTCACTCTCATTAGTAAGGAAAGGGATTGGTTGTAAATATTGTTAAGCCAATCCATAAGATCATAGGACCAAATGCAAGAGAAGTTCCTAGTTCGATTCTTCCCACCGATCAAAATAGCCACCATTAGAAATAACATTTATAATTTCCTACAACTTTATGAAGAACCATTTCAGGATGCTTAGGAGAGATTTAGGAGGCTTTTAAAAATTTTTCTATATTATGAAATTGCTATGTGCCAGCTAATGTCTACCTTTTATGCAGGTATAAATCAATCAACTAGGTCTCTCCTAGATGTAGCTTTAAGGGAGAATTTTATGAATAAGATACCAAAGGAAGCTTTTGTACTTCTCGATGCGATGACCACAAATAAAGCTCAATAGTAAATATAAGGAACACACAAAAGAATAAAGGAGTGCATAGTCTAGATGAAGTTACAATGCTTAGGGCTTAAATACAGTTAATAAAAAAAGAGTGGAGTGTTTTAAAGGTATAAAATATGTCAGCTTTGTCTCAAAGGATGTAATACTTATAGGGGAACACAAGTGACACCTGAAAATAAGATTAGAAAGGGTATAGGTATAGTATTGGAGGATGTGAATGATGTAACTCTCTATAGTAACACTTACAAACCTAGGTGGAGAAATCACCCTAACTTTTCTTGGAGAGAAGGGAATCATGCTTCTAAATCCAATCCTCAAACTAGAGCCCCCTTCTATCAAAACATAGCTCCCTATGCCAACAATCATTAATCCTATCAAACACAAGCCCCAGCACACTATCCATCCACCTACCAAGCTCTACCTTACCAACCACCAGGATTCCAACCAAAACCTTAACCCCCTCAAGAGAGAAAACCGAACTTAGAGGAAATGTTTGCTAACTTTATGACTGCAGAATCCACATTTATGGTAAGTTAAGATGCTAGATGGAAATCTCAAAATGTTTGGATAAGAAATCAGGATGGCTCTATTAGAAACTCAAAACTCAAGTTGGGCAACTTGCAAATTCTCTCTCCATTAAAACTCATTGTACATTCCTATCTAATGTGGACCGCAACCCTAAGGAGGAAGTAAAAGTAATAACTTTAAGAAGCGGGAAAGAGGTAAAGGGGATGAAAAAAGCTAAGATTTCATTAAAAATAATGGAACTAAAAATAGAGGTAAGTGTTTCTAACCCGAATGTTATTGATGAAATGCCTAATGTTATTGATCAAGGTAAAGGTATGGAAAAGTTGGGTGTTCTTGGTGTAGATGAATCTAAATTGCCTAATCCTTCTTTAGCTAGGAATGAAAAGCAAAATTAATAATTAGCTAGATTGTTTAATTTGCTTAAGAAGTTGCATGTGAATTTACCTTTTACTGAAGTTTTATTATACATGCCTAAATATGCTAAGTTCATGAAAGAGCTATGTTCTAATAAGAAAAAGTTAAAAGGCATAGGTACAGTAAAATGATCTAAAAATTATAGTGTTATTTTGATGAATAAAATTCCTAAAAAATTAAAAGATCCAGGGAGTTTTATTCTACCATGTGAATTAGGAGAGAATTTTATTAAACATACTTTATGTCATTTGGGTACAAGTATAAATTTGATACCTTACTCTATTTGCAGGAAATTAAATTTGGGAGACATCAAAGAGACCTAAATGATACTACAATTGATGAATAGGTCCATGAAAAGGCCAAAGGCCATAATTGAGGACTTATTAATGAAAGTTGAAAATTTTATTTTTCTAGTGGCTTTTGTGGTAATGGACATGGAAGAAGATAGTAAAGTGCCCTTGATTGTCGGAATAATATTTTTGAATACTGCAAAGGTTTTGATAGATGTGTATGGGCAAATGGTGACATTGCAGTTTAATGATGAAGAGATTGTGTTCAATGTCAACAAAGTAATGCAACACAAATCCTATGAATTTAAAAAATTTGTTTGTTTCAATGATGGTGTTCAGGAATGTGTGGATTAAAAACAAGAAGAAATGCTATTGGAAGGTGAGCTTTATAATTGCTTAATACATCCAAAGAGCATGGAGCAAGTGGTAGAGAAAGAGGAAGAGCTGTTAAAGGAGTTAGAGAAAGAGCATGATGAGGAAGACACAAGAGAGGAGGATTCAGTCCCTTCTAAGGGAGAAAAAATTTATGAACTTAAAACTCTTTCTTTGCATATAAAATATGTATTTTTAGAAGAAAATGTAAAACTAGTAATTATTTCATCTCTTTTGACAGGTTTGGAGGAAGAGATGCTCATCAAAGTATTAAGGAAATATAAGGAAGCCATTGGATGGGAGACATTTGACCTCAAAAGAATTAGCCCCTGCTTTTGTACACATCAGATTCCTATAGAAAGTGACTTCAAACTAGTTGTGCAACCTCAAAGGCGACTCAACCTAGTAATTCAAAAAGTTATGAAAAATGAAGTTCTTAAATTGCTTGATGCATGTATTATCTATCCTATTTTTTATTATAGTTGGGTTAGTCCAGTTCAATGTGTGCCTAAAAAGAGGGATATGACTGTAGTAAATAATGAGAAAAATGAACTCATTCCCATACGCACAGTGATAGGATGGAAAGTGTGTATAGACTATAGGAGATTAAATAATACCACCAGAAAAGATCATTTTCCTTTACCCTTTATTGACCAAATGTTAGAAAGGTTGATAAGAAATAGATTTTATTATTTTTAATGGCTATTCAGGGTACATGCAAACACCTATAGCCCTAAAAGACCAAGAAAATACCACATTTAGAAGCCCTTATGGCACCTTTGCATATAGCAAATGCCTTTTGGTCTTTGCAATTCACCTGCCACCTTTCAAAGGTGTATGATGGCCATTTTTCATGATTTCATTAAAAAATTCATAGAGGTTTTTATTGTTGACTTTACATTATTTAGGCATGATTTTGAGAGTTATTTATCTAACCTTGGTTTGGTTTTGAAAAGGTGTGAGGAGACTAACCTTGTCCTTAATTGGAAAAAAATGTTATTTCATGGTGAGAGAAGGTATAGTTCTTAGGCATAAAATCTTTGAGAGAGGAATTGAAGTTGACAAGGAAAAAGTGAATGTTATATATAAATTACCTCATCATATAAGTGCTAAAGGCATTAGGAGTTTTCTTGGTCATGCCGATTTTTACCGCCAATTCATTAAGGATTTTTCTAAAATTGGTAAGCCACTTTCAAATTTATTGCTTAAAGATGTTGTATATAACTTTGATGAAGAGTGTTTACAGGCTTTCAATTTGTTAAAGAAAAAGTTAATCTCAACACCCATCATCGCATCAGTGAATTGGAGTTTACCATTTGAAATTATGTGTGATGCTAGTGACTATGTAGTGGAAGCAATTTTAGGCCAAAGGAATGAGAGAGTTTTTCATACCATCTATTATGCAAGTTACACACTCATTGGTGCATAAGTTAATTACACCATAATGGAGAAGGAGTTATTGGTGATAGTGTTTCATTTGAAAAATTTAGGCCATATCTTTTTGGTGCCAAAGTCACAGTGTGGTCGGATCATGCAACTCTTAAGCATCCTTTTGCAAAGAAGGATTCCAAACAAATGCTAATACAATGGGTTTTGCTACTATAAGAAGTTGATGTGGAGATAACAAACAAGAAGGGAGCAGAAAATTTTATAACCGATCATTTATCAAGATTGGATCATACTCATGTGGGAAAAGGGAAAATTTTTGATTTATTTTTCGATAAATGTATTTGTGTTTTCTATCCTTGTGAGATTTTGACCCCTTGGTTTGCTGATATTGCTGATTTTCTTGTCGGGGGTTACCTTTTAAAGGACCTTACTTGGCAACAAAAGAAAAAGTTAAAGGCAGATGTAAGGTATTACCAATGGGATGACCTATACTTGTTCAAGCTATGTCTTGATTAGGTGCTCCAGAGAAGCATTCTAAAGGAGGAATAAGTATACATAATGAGACTATGTTTTGGAAGAGAGGTTGGAGGTCACCATGGATCAAATCGTATAGTGCCAAAAATTCTACAATCGAGTTGCTTTTGGCCTTCTCTTTTTATTGATGTTAAGTCTTTTATTGCTGCATATGATAGATGTCAATGTGTAGGAAATATATCAAAACAAAATGAGATGCCCATGAATAATGTCTTAAAAGTAGAAATATTTGATGTTTGGGGAATTAACTCTATAGGCCCATTTTCGAACTGATTCGGGTTTGAGTACATATTAGTTGCTATTGATTATGTTAGCAAGTGGGTAGATCCACTAGCTACTTGGACTTGCAATGCTTGAGTAGTGCTTAAATTCCTTAAGAGGAATATTTTCACTAGGTTCGGGGCACCAAGGGCTATCATTAGTGATGCGAGCAATCATTTTGTCAATTATTATTTTAAATTCTTGCTTAAGAAATTTGGTGTTAGGCATAAGATTACAAACCTATATTACCCCCAAGAAATGGGCAAGTAGAAGTGTCAAATAGGGAGTTGAAATTAATCTTAGAGAAAATTGTCAATAATGGTAGAAAAGATTGGTCTCAAAGGTTAGATATAGGTCTTTAGGCCTATAGGATTGTATTTATGACCCCTAAAGGCATATCTCCGTTTAGGTTGGTTTTTGCGAAAGCGTGTCATTTGTCAGTCGAACTAGAGCATGAAGTATATTGGGCTATAAAGTTGCTTAATTTTGATCCAAGATGTGTAAGAGAAAAGAGATGCTTGTAGGTTAATGAACTTGAGGAGTTTCGACAATGGTTATATGATAACACGGCTTTGTACAAGGAGAAAATGAAGCATTAGCATGACAAGAGGCTTACTCTAAAGTAATTTGTTCCAGGGATGTTGGTTTTGCTCTATAATAGTAGATTGAGGTTGTTTACAGGTAAACTGATGTTGGGTTTCGAAATAAAATTAAAAAAAAATTACAGCAGAAAATAAACACACACCACGGATCCAAGCGATCCAATTTATTCAATAGAAATAGTGTAATGATTACCAATCTCTCAAAATGCAGGCAATTGAATTTGTAGTTGTGGCTTCATGCGAAATGACACTCTCTACCAGTATCTACATACGAATGCAATGAATAGAATCACTCAGGGTACTAGCTACCTTCCTTGGCGGCTAGGGTATAAATTTCTCTTCTCTCGTAAAGATACAAAAAATGAATTTTCTCTCCTTTCAAGTTACGACTGCCACTCTTTTTTGTATGCTTAATTAGGGTTTTAAAATATACATATCACTATATATAATTTCAAAATAAATAAATTTATCACTATAAAAAAGTCGAAATATGCTTTTAATTAAGTCAGAAAGAGGATTAGGTTAAGTTTAAAAAAATGTGGTTGATTCCCATTATTCGGACGTGTAAGCCCTCAGGGAAATGCTTTTGCTCATGTGGAAAGAATAATCTTTCAAAAAAATAAAAATATATAAATGAGATTGTGTAGAATGCGTAAAGTAAAGGGATAAAAAAAATGCTGAATGGAAAGTAAAAAGGAGAAAAGAAAAGGTAACAACACGATCAGTATGCTTTTATTTTTTAATCAGAAATTAAAAAGAATAATCACCTCTTTTACTTTTCTAATGAATAGGTTAATCGGATATCGTAGGATCCTAATAGCATATGGTCCTAAACCAACTAATAAAACCACTGCGTCCACTGACAATAATATCAAAAATGGAAGTTTCTTATTTAGGCTAAAAAAATTGACAAAAAAATTCCACTAATCTTAAATATTATTATTATTAATTTTAATTTATCACAAAATAAATTTCAAAATGCTCGAATTAACCCTTAGTCCATTCATCACATTTTATATGTGCGACCCAATACGTTCATATTATATTGGTAGGGAGCTCTAATCCCACCACGGGCCCACAAGTCATAAACGGCCTCTAGCAAGACATTATGGCTACTCAAATAACATGAATATCGATAATTCAATTTTGACCTAATAGAACATGTTATAATCCCTTTATCACACGATATCTTGTTCGAACATAAGTCATAGTCCATGTCAAGCTTATATAGTCCAAACATATAATTTCTCGATCACAAAGTAGACTAATAATATCAAATGATATTGATCGCTCCATCAATTCATTTAAGCATAGCCATGCATTTCTCAGTCCTACTTATCGAGGGGCCTAATAAATCTCTCTCATAAGAGAGGGACAAATTCGTTCTTGATTATTCACTATCCTCTACATGATTTTCATCATTTCCAATCATAACCTTTATGATTATCCGATTAAAGATAATGTTTGATTATGTCAAAACATAATGTTTGTCATGTAGGATACTGTGATAATCTTAGGTCTAAAGATCGATAACATAACTATTATGAGATCACTAATGACATTAACCCATGTAGTATCTCATAGTGGGTCTATCCAGTAATTTGTTCTCTAACAAGTACCTATAAGTGTAATTCATATCACCATATATAATAATCCCTTGATTATCAATCAAACTTATACTAGTCTTTATTTATTATTATCCCTTTAATGATAAATAACTAGGGATAGTCAAAATAACATTGCATTGTTATTTACAAACATTATTATAATGTAACATGCCAATAATATAATAACATAAAGAAAACCTAATTTTATAAAATGAAATGTGACATTACATAAAGGATCAAATATTTGGCCTAGGGTATAACCACCAACAGCTAAAGTCTAGATGGTTTGTGCCATATCAAGTGGTGTCAAGCAATAAATTCGAAGTGGTCACGATCAAGAATCCAAAGGATGGTTGCGAATATAAAGTTAATGGCCATAGATTGAAGCCTTATTATATTGTTTAAATAAAGGTTGTCGAGGCAACCTTCATTTTCCATGACAAGTAAGGTTGTTCTACAAAGTCTAGCTGAAGACTTTATAAATTTAAAACTAAATTCTTTAACTTTATTTAGATTTGCTTATGTGTGGCTCATTGGGTTTTGAAATATTAAAATTAAAATTTTTCAGCGGAAAAAGAAACCCACCACGAACCAAGTGATCTAATTGATTTAATAGAAAGAGAAGTGTAACGATTACCAACCTCTCGAAGCGTAGATAAATCGAATTGTAGGTGCAACCTCACATGAAACAGCACCCTATACCAATATCAACATGCGAATGCAATGAAGAGAATCGCACGGGGTGCTAGCTCCCTTCCTTAGTAGCTAGGGTTTGTTTTCTCTCTTTTTTGATTATAGAAGAAAATAATTTTCTTTTTTTTTTTCTCTCTTAAGTGACGGCTACAACTCACTCTTTTTGCTTAATTAGGATTTTATATATACATCACTCCCTCTCTATATATATATATATATATATATTTATATAGTTGACCTAACCCTAATTAAGATAAGGAAAACTTTGGGCGCACTGTTTTATTAAAATAAGAAATACCTTATTTCTTATTTTGAATTTTAATTTATCAAAAAATAAAATGTGAAATGCCCAAATTAACCCTTAGTCCATTCATCACATTCTATGTGTGCGACCCAATAGGTTCATATTATATTGGCAATGGGCCCTATTCCCATTACGAGCCTATAAGTCATAAGCGGCCTCTAGCAAAACATTATGACTACCAAAATAATATGAATATCGATAATTCGATTTTAACCTAATAGAACGTGTTATAATCCCTTTGTCACACAATATCTTATTTAAACATAAGTCATAGTCCATGTCAAACTTATATAGTCCAAACATATAATTTCTCAATCACTAAGTAAACTAATAATATCAAATGATATTGATTACTTCATTAATTCATTTGAGCACGGTCATGCATTTCTCAGTCTTACTTATCAAGGGGCCCAATAGATATCTCTCACACAAGAGAGGGACAAATTCCTTCTTAATTATTCACTATCCTCTACATGATTCTCATTATGTCCAATCATAATCTTTATAATTATCTGATTAAAGATAATGTTTGATTACATCAAAACATAATGTTCATCATGTAGTATACTGAGATAATTTCAGGTCTAAGGATCGATAACATAACTATTATGAGATCACTAATGACATTAACCCATGTAGTATCTCATTGCGGGTCTATCAAGTACTCTGCTCTCTAACAAGTTCTTATAAGTTTAATTCATATCACCATATATAATCATCCTATGATTATCAATCAAACTTATACTGGTCTTTATTTATCATTAATCATTTAATGATAAATGACTAAATGACTAGGGATAGTCAAAATAACATTAAATTGCTATTTATAAACATTATTATAACGTAACATGCCAACAATATAATAACATGAAATAAACCCAATTTTATAAAATGAAATGTAACATTACATAAAGGGTCTAATGTTTGGCATAGGGCTTAACCACTAACAGGCTCTAGTTAATTTTTCATTATTAATGTGTGATTTATATTATTTTAATGTGTTTTGTGATTCATGAATTAAAGGCAGATTTTTATGTACTCAGTGTGTGGAGTGGAATTGGAAAGCAATTTACTAGGAATGTATGTTTCTATTTTAGTATGTTAATGATCTAGTTTAAGAGTTAGCTTAGTGTTTAAGTTTGGTGAGTAATTAGTGCTGATGTATTTCATTGTTAGACCTTTGGGCTGATTTAATTTTTCATTAGAAAGTGAAGTGAGAGTGGGTATGATGAAAGACTAATGATGGTTAAGTTCAAAAGTTGGGAGTTTAGTTAGAGGGCTATGCACATTTTTATATTAAATAATGGGCCACTGAGTTCCAGAGGTATTCTCCTTGGTAGAGGTGATTTCCACCTCAGCTGAGACACCCTCCATTATTGTCTCGTAGCTATCTCCTCGATAAAGGGGAATTCCTCCTCCATCGAGGTAAAAAGCCCCTTTTCATCTAGTAGTCACCACCTCGGTAGAAGGGATTTCTCCTCCATCAAGGGACCTTTCCTTCCCATACCAAAACAAAACAATCACCTCGGTACAGGTGATTTTCACCTCCACCGAGGAGCCCATGCTCTTTAAATCCCTCATTCATTCCTCTATCGAGACAAACATCAATTTAGGCTAAATTTTTCTCTCCCTCTACCGAGTCTAACACCACCCCAACCGAGGCACTCAAGTATAGCCTTAGATTTTCTTCAATTCTAATCTTTATTTCTTCAAGTAAGTTCAACTTTCCTTGTTTAATCTTTCATGTTTCATGTTTACATTGTTTGGATTGAATTTAAATGGGTTTGTTGTTCTTGAACATGGGATTTCTAAGAGATTATTTTGAGTTGAAATAGTGTTTTACTTGCATCAAATTGTACTTATTTTACTTTTTGATTGAGCTTTAAGTTTGATTTCATGTGTTAGTTTGACAATGGTTAAGATTGCTTTAGTTTTGGCTTAGTTATTTTCTGCATACCATGTATTTCATAAAATGCCTCAATGAATAAGTTTAGTTCTTGTGCTTTATTTCTATATTCTAAACAATCTCTTATCAATCTCAAATGGCATTGTCTTCTTTCCACACTTGATATCTACTCTTTTACCAATTGATATAGTGCTTTAGAAATTGATGACCTTAAGCTATACTTGACTTGTTTGCCTTGGGATGATTTTTGATCTTTTGATTTTCGAAACTTACTTTTGCTATTTTGAATTGTGAAGTGGACCCAAAGAGAACACAAAATGATGGCGCTTTAATTACTCAGGATTACACATCCTGCCATATGTTGATTCAAAACATGTCAATTTTGTATACGTATTTTGGGGCAGCCACTTATATGAAGCCGGTGTATTTGAATAAACTCTTTCTTGATATTACTATTGGAAATCTATAGGCTGAAATTATTTTTCTGGTTCGAAACAGTACTTGGGATGCATTTATGAAGAAGATGCCTAAAGTGCACCCTTTCCTTACAAGAGATTTTCTCACGTCCTTTAGCTTCCATTTTGAGGACAAAGATGATTATGGCACTGTAAATTTTAAATCTGGTTGTAAACCTTACACTATGTCTCTCAAATTTTTCTCTCTCTTAGTGAACCACAATACATAGATTTTACAATGTTGAAGAATATGAAAGTGTTGTGGGATAAACTGCATTGCCATTGGATGGATAGGGAGGAATATTTGCATTTAATCACTATTGGTTGTAACAAAGATAGAGATCAGAAGGTAGTTGCAGCCGAGAAAGGTCCTTCCTCGTAAATGGTAGGTTTTATGAATCAAGTGAATGATTGGTTGGATGTTCAAGCAAAGCAAATGGATAAATTACAGAAAAGCTTTGAGCATTTCACCATAAACTTTTGGGAGCGGTTTCCACCAGCACCACCTCCACCATCGCAATGATATTTTGTACTCACTATCTTGCTGAGGATAGCAAGGACTTTTAAAAGGGGGGTGAGCTTATTTAAGCTCAATTTTCCTATTGAGATTCAGGAAATGGAAAATCTCAACTCCCCTTATGCCTTTTGTTCATGAAATTTTTTGTTTTATTTTTTTTGTTTTCTATTTTGTTTTTGCTATCTTTTGTTTTAGTTGTGTTTGTTTAATTTGTAACATTTTAATAGTCATAAATTTTTAATATGAATGTTTTAGTAGTATTCTTATGGTAGTTTTAGTGAAGTTTCTATTTTGTCTATGCTAATGATATAGTTTAATTCAAGTATCATTTAGTTTTCACTAAGTTTAGTTCGCCCTAGTTTATTCTCAAAATCATACTTATTTAACTTTGAATTAGAATGTGTAATGGTAAAAATATATGCTTAAAATTAAGGCATGAATTTTTTTTAATAGAATTCCAGCGAGATTATTTTTCAATTTGAATAATATTTGTTAGTTTTCGCATTTTGAACACTACGACTAGTTTTGAAGTAAAGAGAAAAACCAACGCATGAAAGTAGTTGAGTAAGAAATTTTAGGATACTAGAACCTTCCTTATCACCCTTTAAAGTATAAAAATAACTCAAACAATTTAAAAAGTTATATAAGAAAATTTTTCTTATTTTGCTATATTGAGATTGTTTACCTACCCTTTATATATGGGTTTCCCTTGTTTAGCCCTTTTGAGCTTTATGAAGCATGCTTAATGCATGCCATATTTATTTATTTATTTTATTACATTCATCTACTTACCATATAACTTAAAAAGCCTTTATCTTCCTTTCTAAGAATTGGCCACTCTAGGATTGGGATGATTAATATTTTAGGGTAATTTAAGGAGTGTAGTTAGAAAGGGGGTGCTTAGGATTATTGTCAAGGGCTAATGTTGAAGTCAAGAAACTAATGAACATTTGAACTCGTAACTACCCATGTTATCATTGGTTGCCAACAATGAATCTACCAAGTTCTTAAAAAAAGAAAAAAAAAAGAAAGAAAGTTTGGCTTAAAGCTAGCAATCTATGGCAAAGTTTTAAGTGTGGGGTTTTTGCAAAGGAAGAGAATTATGACTTCTGAAATTGGTTTAATTGGGAAATTGAGAGAAGTTTTGTTGATCTTTTCTCTCAAAAATTGCTTTGTGTATGAGGGGTTAAATGAGCAAGTATGGTTAAGTGGTATGTTTTTTATTCAGTGGATTAAAAGTGGAAAATGTTGGTCTATTCAATCAGAGAGTGGCCATTCTTCTTATTTACTATTGTCCATTATTTGTTAACCATTACCTTAACTTTATTACAACCTAATAAAGTCCTAGTGAGTCGATGTTTTCTTTTGAGTTGTTTAGCGGAGATGACTTTTGAGTTTCGATGCTAAATGAGAGGCGTATGGTATTTCTAGAGTTTCAAGCACAAAACCATTTGTACATTTAGGTGTACATTAATTCTAAAGCTTGACTATGAGATTGCATTGGTTTTTTTTATTTTGAAAATCCTTAAAATGTTTTGGTCTTGCAAACAGACATGGAAATGGGCTTATATGTTCTTGATTGAATTTGATTTAGTTGAAATTTTGTTAAGTTCTCTTGTTAATTGTTAAGCATGATTTTGAGTTGCATGATTCTTGGTTAAATTTTGATTATTTTGAGAAGTTGGTTTGTTTAATTTTGCTCGAGAGTGAGCAATGACTAAGTGTGGGGCATTTGATAGCTTTAAATTAAGACTATATTTATAAGTGTGTTTTTCGTGTGTTTTGAAGTTGTTTTAGTGTTATTTAGTGAATTTGGTATTTAATTTCATAAGTCTTTGATTTATGTGGGCTTAATTGCATTTTGGGTGTTTTATAGGTGTTTAAAAGGAAGAAAGAAGAAATCAACTTGGTGGAGGGCAAAATTGTAGCACCCCTCATGCAAATACCCTATATTCACATGTATCATGAATACTATTAATCATGCTCATTCTACATGTTCAATTAACCATCACTTAGCCATTAATCATGCCATACGATTTCATATACTATTATTTGTGCCACCTGTCTGTTCCTGTTTTTCATTTCATGCTTAGTATCATGCATACTAACTATATGGATATTACTTCATGCATATCACATGCACACATGTTCTTTCGTAGCTTTACTACTGGTGAGTTACATTATCCCACATAGGTTATATACATATCAAAATATGACTGGCCATTATACAAAACATATGATAGCTGTATTACAAAATATCCTACATCAAGGTTATAAGTCGATGGTTGGCCCTTCCTGATGCAGAGAACGTCCCTGAGCAAAAGTCTTTCTAGAAGGTACCTACACGGATAAATAACCCGTGCTAAGCTATAAAGCTTAGTGGGGAATATCTACAGATGGATGGCCATACACAAGGCCATCAAAACATACATATACAATATGTTCATATACTATAATCAACATGTCCAACATAACATGGCAACAATAACATATACTTTAAAGCATAAGCATATTCTCATGTACATAAGCATTGTACCCGAGAGAGAGAAACACATATTTCTTTTTCATAATTCATATAGATGGCAATATTCCATGTGAACATATTCAATTGAAGCATAATTCCTGTGGTAAACCAACAATATAAGCCACATATCAACCTTTAGTGAAATAACTTTAACTGTTTACTTTTGATCAATACTATGAATAACGTTTAGCCTGCCTTAGCTTTATCAGTGGATGCGGGAACTATGGATACACAATGGTATCAAATGAGGGATATCCGAAGATATCGAATCTATAGACCCAAACGGGGCCAACTGTACTATGGACCGGTCAAGCATACCCAAACGGGGTAGCCTATCAACCCAAACGGGGCTGATCATGATCCAAACGGGATCATATACTATGGACCCAAATGGGCCAACTATGGCAGCTGCAATTTCCCTATAGGCGCCTATCTATCCACATCTGAAACTCTATCGCAGGCGGAACTATATTCGTATTCAATTCACATTTTAATACTGTATTCATAGTATACTGTTTGCACATATGCATAGTCTTATCAACCTGTGAATTCTCTGGTGCATAATCAGATACATGCACATTTCATATGCCAAGATATATATCTGGCTCATCTATATCTGTATGACTATATCATTTGCATCATATCATATAAGCATGACATATAATCATCATATCATAGACTTGATCATGCCCTCATTAAGCATTTCACATGTTCATAGTCATGCTAATTCATCTTCTATCTCATAGGGCAATTAAATGCTCATATACTCATATACATAATCATAAATGTACGTACCTGTGGGTACATTCGCATATAGTCGATTTATTCTTATGAGCATGTTTCCAACACATATATATATATATACCTTTATCATCATTCAAGTCATGTGCTATACAAAATATCAACATGTTTTCATATGGCATATACACATGCCAAGGTCATGCTATTATTCTCTTTTTCATATCACAAGTGCATATAAAAAGGTGCACTTACATGTCATAAGATTTACATGTATGGGTTCGATAATTCCTTTCTAGTCTTTATTCATATTCGCAAATGAACGCATGTGTATGCATACAATTCCTTCATTGACAGTCATATTACATGCATTATACATTTAACTTTCTATCACATAAGCAAATAGCTATCTCAATCAATTAAAGAATCATATTATCAAGTGTAGCAACAATCTGTTCATACTAGCCATTTCTGTTACATAGAGTAGTCTAGAAAACTAGTCCGGATTCAACTATAGATTACATGTACATAGAGATAGATTTAAGCTTAGGTTTCTTCATGTGAAATATAGGTATGGAAGTCTATTTTTCAATGCAAAAAGAATCACTCAATTTGCTATTCTATAACTCAACTTATGAGCAAAACATTCAAGACAGGTCATTCAGTCGTGAAGAGGAGTTCGACTCGTGAAGGGATTCACGAGTGAAGCAAATAAGGTGATTCTCACGACTCGTGAAGGGGTTCACGAGTGGAGAAGGAACTATACTTCACGACTCGTGAAGTGGCTCACGAGTGAGGAAGAAAAGCTGAACTTCACGACTCGTGAAGAAGCTCACGAGTGAAGAAGAAAGACTCGACTTCACGACTCGTGAAGAGCTTCACGAGTCGGACTGATGTTCCCGACTCGTGAAGTCATTCACGACTCGGCAAGTCTGTCTTCTTCAACCTTTCAACGTTAAACTTCCAGAAAAACATAAATTCAATTCTGTAAATTCTATTCACTTCCAGTAATCCATTTTTACATGCAATATGAATGGCCTAAATTCCCATACCTTGGCTGATAAACCCAATGTCTTCAACCTCTATCAAGTCCCTTTCCTTTGATCCTTCTTCCTTCCTCTTCTCCTTCATAAATACCATCGCCATGAACATACATTTCCAGCAAATGACATATTCTCAGTCAACAGAAAATGAAGAAGAAGATAGTGATGATGCAATGTTAAAATGAGAGTTTAATTACCTTAGCTTAGAGCCTTAAACTCTTGATTAACCAACATGCACCATTAACATCTAAATGCTTGAGATAAATCTATGGAAATCAAAGAGGAAGAAGAAGATGAATTTCTGGTTTTGCTCTCAACAAATGCCGATTCTCACAATCAAATTCTCTAACCCAAGCCTTTTATAACCATATGACAATCTCCTCTTTAGTCCTTCATCATTTTGCATGTCACACAAATGCCACAAGCCTTTATGCATGTTAGACTTTAACCCCTCCACTAATTCTTTTTCAAACATTAACCTATCCATTTAAGCATTCTTTCAATTTAACCTTGAATTAAATGCTTCTCTACACAATTGGCCACCAAAATGCCAAAAAATACCAATTAACCCCAAATTAATACCTTTATCCTTAATTGCATCCTTAATTAACATTAAACCATACTCTTTTATTATATTTTCATGCAATTAACATAATAACATGTTAATTTACCCCCTTACTTAATTACAATAATATGCAAATTAAATTAGGGTTATGTTAGGGGCCTTACAATTCTCTCCCCCTTAAGACTTTTTGTCCCCGAAATTCATACCTGTGTTGAATAAGTGAGGATGTTGTTCTTTCATAGCTGTCTCTGGCTCCCAAGTAACTTCTTGTATATCGTGATGTTGCCAGAGCACTTTGACAAGTGGAATTTGCTTATTTCTAAGCTGTCTAACTTCTCTAGCCAGAATTGCTATAGGCTCTTCATCATAAGTGAAATCTGACTGTACTTGCACATCTTGAACTGGTATCACATGAGATTCATCTGAACGATACTTCCGTAACATAGAAACATGAAACACATCATGAAGTTTGGCTAGTTCCATAGGGAGAGCCAACCTATATGCCACTGGCCCAACTCTTTGATGAATCTCATATGAGCCTATAAACCTCGGGCTCAGTTTACCCTTTTTCCCAAATCTTAATACTTTTCTCCAAGGGGACACTTTCAGAAACACTTTGTCACCCACATGATATTCAATATCCTTTCTTTTCAAATCAACATAAGACTTCTGTCTATCACTAGCTTCCCTCAATCTCTGCTTGATAACTTGTACCTTTTCCTCTGTATCTTTGACAATATCAGGACCAATAACTTTGCGCTCAGAAAATTCAGTCCAGTAAACAGGAGTTCTACATTTCCGACCATACAAGGCCTCATAAGGTGCCATCTCGATGCTCCTTTGATAACTATTATTGTAGGCAAACTCCATTAAGGGTAGATATCTTTCCCAACTTCCTGTAAAATTCAAAACACATCCTCTCATCATATCCTCTAGAATTTGAATAACCCGCTCAGATTGCCCATCAGTCTGAGGGTGGAATGCTGTACTGTAACGAAGCTGAGTTCCCAAAGCTTGTTGCAAACTTTGCCAAAATCTCGATGTGAATCTCGGATCTCGATCGGAGATTATTGACACCGGAATGCCATGCAATCTGATGATCTCATTTACATAAAGCTCTGCTAACTTATCCATGGAGTAATCCCTCCGAACTGGTATGAAATGAGCTGATTTAGTCAGCTTGTCAACTATAACCCAAACTGCATCATGCTTTTTCTGTGTAAGGGGTAATCCTGTTACAAAATCCATGGTAATATCCTCCCATTTCCATTGTGGAATTGGAATGGGGTTCAACAAACCAGAGGGTAACTGGTGCTCTGCTTTTACCTGTTGACAAGTCAAACATATGGAGACATAGGCTACCACATCTCTCTTCATGCCAGGCCACCAATAACTTTGTTTCAAATCCTGGTACATCTTATTCCCACCAGGGTGCATAGTAAACACTGTATTGTGAGCCTCATTCAATACTGTTCTCTTTAACTCTTTGTCATCAGGAACATATAATCTATTCTGATAATACACACCCCCATCTTCTTTCACTGAGTACTCAGACTGGGTCCCTTCATGAGAAGACTTTAAAATCTGTTGCAACTTTTCATCATGTTTCTGTGCATCAATCACTGTTTGCCTCAAACAAGGGCTAGCCTTCAACTGTGTTATTAAAGCACCATCATAAGCAAGTCTCCATCTACCGCGATGTGCAATCATAGCAGCCATCATCTTACGGCTCAAGGCATCAGCTACAACATTAGCTTTGCCTGGATGGTAATCCACTATACAATCATAATCTTTAAACAGTTCTAACCATCTTCGTTGTCTCAAGTTAAGTTCCTTTTGAGTGAGCAAATACTTGAGACTCTTGTGATCTGTGTAGATTTTGCACTTTTCCCCATACAAATAATGTCGCCAAACTTTCAAAGCAAACACTACTGCTGCTAACTCTAGGTCATGGGTTGGATAGTTTTGTTCATGTGGCTTCAACTGTCTAGATGCATAGGCAATTACTTTGCCATCTTGCATTAGCACACAACCCAAGCCAACTCTAGAAGCATCACTATACATAGCATACTCCTTTCCTGTAACTGGCTGTGCCAAAACTGGAGCCTCAGTCAGAAATTTCTTCAATTGATCAAAACTTGCTTGACACCGATCAGTCCACTCAAACTTTATACCCTTTCTCAACAGTTTAGTGAGTGGTGCGGCTATAACTGAAAAGCCTTTCACAAAACGACGGTAATAACCTGCTAAACCCAGAAAACTTCTCACTTCCGTCACATTTCGAGGCGGCTTCCAATTCACTATAGCCTCGATTTTTGCTGGATCCACTCTAATGCCTTCAAAAGACACAACATGACCAAGGAAAGAAATTTTCTTAAGCCAAAAATCACATTTGCTCAGCTTAGCATATAACTTATTCTTCCTCAGAGTCTGTAGAACAATTCTCAAGTGCTCAGCATGTTCCGCTTCATTTCTCGAATACACCAAAATGTCATCTATGAACACAACAACAAATTGATCCAAGTAGGGTCTAAATACCCTATTCATAAGGTCCATAAATGCAGCCGGTGCATTTGTTAACCCAAATGGCATCACCAGAAACTCATAATGCCCATATCGGGTTCTAAAAGCCGTTTTGGAAACATCCACATCCTTAATCCGGAGTTGATAATAACCCGTTCGCAAATCAATCTTGGAAAACACTCCAGCACCCTTCCACTGATCGAATAAATCTTCAATTCTTGGTAAAGGGTACTTATTTTTCACTGTTACCCTATTTAACTGTCTGTAGTCTATGCACATCCTTATAGACCCATCTTTTTTCTTCACAAACAAAATCGGTGCACCCCAAGGCGACACACTAGGCCTAATAAAGCCTTTGTCAAGCAACTCCTGTAGCTGTACTTTAAGTTCCTTCAATTCCAAAGGAGCCATCCTGTATGGTGCCTTCGACACAGGAGCTGTACCCGGTAGAATGTCTATAGACAGTTCAACTTCCCTTTCAGGTGGAAGACTAGGCAAGTCTTCCGGGAACACATAAGGAAACTCTTTCACCACTGGAATCTCTTGAAGATTCACATTCTCTATTCTTGAATCAAGCACAAGTGCTAAGAAAGCTTCACACCCTTTTCTCATAAATCGCTTAGCTTGCATAGCTGATATCACATTAGCTATGGGTTTAGATCGGATGCCCTGAACTAACGTTTCTTTACCATCAGCACCAATAAGAGTTACAGTTTTAGCTTCACAATTAACCACTGCATGGTGTCTAGACAGCCAATCCATACCAAGTATAATATCAAATTCCCGGAATGGTAACTCAATAAGATCAGCAAGGAATTCTTTCCCTTGAATTACTATAGGACACTGTTTATGCACTCTATTAACAACAGCACTGTGACCCAAAGGGTTAGTTACACATATATCAAATTCCATTTCATGTACAGTAGACTCATTTCTACCCAAATCCCCAGTGCAAACATAAGAATGAGTGGAGCCAGGATCAATAAGTGCATGCATGTCAGAATCAAAGAGAGAGAAAATACCAGCTATGACTTCCGGAGCACTCTGATCCTCTCTAGCTTTCAATGCATAAGCCCGAATAGGAACAACTGGAGCTGCGGGCCTGTCAACGGATTCAGAAATGTTCCTGGACTGGGATCCCTGGGGCCTCGATCCCCCAAGTCCTCTTCCTCTGCCTCTAGCAGAAGATGGTGCATTAAAAGTTCCTCTACTGCCCTGTTGTTCAACATCCTGGTCCCTTTTCGAAGGACAGCTTGCCATGTAGTGACCAGTACCACCACACTTGTAACATGCTCCAGACAATTTCCTGCAACTACCCCAATGTTTCCTAGTACAATGGAAACACTCTGGAGGTTGCCCCCCACTCTGATTCCCTGAAGCTCCCTTTCCCTGTTTAGACATTACAGAAGACTCCTGTCTCCTGTCCCTCTTTGCAGAACTATAGCCAGATTCAGCTGGCTGATTTCCTTGTGCTCCTCTAGCTCTCTTTCCTGTAAAAGATCCACCCTTGGACCCACTTCTTCTCTGTTCTCTTTCTCTCTTTGCCATTTCATTCTTTTCAACTCGCAAGGCTGTTGTAACCAATTGAGTGAAGTTAACCACTTGCAAAGATGTAGACCCAATCAACTTTTCTCTGATATGCTCATTCAACCCATCTTCAAACTGTCTACATTTAAAAGCATCAATCAACATCTCATTAGGAACATATTTGCACAAGCGACTGAATTCTTTCTCATATTCAGCCACAGACATAGCTCTCTGTTTCAAGTTGAGAAACTGTTTTAACTTCTCTTGCTTATATGCCTCTGTAACATACTTTTTCTTGAATTCAGCTGTGAAGAATTCCCATGTAAGGGGATCTGGTAGCTGGGGTTGTCTCAACACCAACTTCCACCAATCATAAGCTGCTCCTTACAATAGAGACACAGCACAAGATGCCTTATGACCCACTGGACAGTGGATTTCATCAAAAATTCTCTCTAGTCTTTCCAGCCAAAATTCAGCTTCCTCAGACTGTTCCAGATTAGTGCCTAGAAACTCTTCAGCACCATGCTTCCTAATTTCAGAGATTGGAGCTTTAGGTGCTGTCATTCTTTGAAGAATTTGAGCCATATCCTGTGATATCTTTAACAATGCTTCTGCAGGAATGGCTGTTGGGACCTCATTTGGATTGGAGAATGAAGGTCCAGTATTGGAAGGATTAGTTCTAACCAGCCTATTACTTTCAGCCGATTCCTCCAAAGCATCTCTAGAGCTTTCCATCTTTGATCTATAAGAAAACAGGAACTTCTGCATCAGGCCAGCAATCACTATATCATACTATAGAATCCTAGGTTCATCTTTACCCAGAAAAGACTAAACCTGTGCTCTGATACCAAAAATTGTAGCACCCCTCATGCAAATACCCTATATTCACATGTATCATGAATACTATTAATCATGCTCATACTACATGTTCAATTAACCATCACTTAGCCATTAATCATGCCATACGATTTCATATACTATTATTTGTGCCACCTGTCTGTTCCTGTTTTTCATTTCATGCTTAGTATCATGCATACTAACTATATGGATATTACTTCATGCATATCACATGCACACATGTTCTTTCGTAGCTTTACTACTGGTGAGTTACATTATCCCACATAGGTTATATACATATCAAAATATGACTGGCCATTATACAAAACATATGATAGCTGTATTACAAAATATCCTACATCAAGGTTATAAGTCGATGGTTGGCCCTTCCTGATGCAGAGAACGTCCCTGAGCAAAAGTCTTTCTAGAAGGTACCTACACGGATAAATAACCCGTGCTAAGCTATAAAGCTTAGTGGGGAATATCTACAGATGGATGGCCATACACAAGGCCATCAAAACATACATATACAATATGTTCATATACTATAATCAACATGTCCAACATAACATGGCAACAATAACATATACTTTAAAGCATAAGCATATTCTCATGTACATAAGCATTGTACCCGAGAGAGAGAAACACATATTTCTTTTTCATAATTCATATAGATGGCAATATTCCATGTGAACATATTCAATTGAAGCATAATTCCTGTGGTAAACCAACAATATAAGCCACATATCAACCTTTAGTCAAATAACTTTAACTGTTTACTTTTGATCAATACTATGAATAACGTTTAGCCTGCCTTAGCTTTATCAGTGGATGCGGGAACTATGGATACACAATGGTATCAAATGAGGGATATCCGAAGATATCGAATCTATAGACCCAAACGGGGCCAACTGTACTATGGACCGGTCAACAATACCCAAACGGGGTAGCCTATCAACCCAAACGGGGCTGATCATGATCCAAACGGGATCATATACTATGGACCCAAATGGGCCAACTATGGCAGCTGCAATTTCCCTATAGGCGCCTATCTATCCACATCTGAAACTCTATCGCAGGCAGAACTATATTCGTATTCAATTCACATTTTAATATTGTATTCATAGTATACTGTTTGCACATATGCATAGTCTTATCAACCTGTGAATTCTCTAGTGCATAATCAGATACATGCACATTTCATATGCCAAGATATATATCTGGCTCATCTATATCTGTATGACTATATCATTTGCATCATATCATATAAGCATGACATATAATCATCATATCATAGACTTGATCATGCCCTCATTAAGCATTTCACATGTTTATAGTCATGCTAATTCATCTTCTATCTCATAGGGCAATTAAATGCTCATATACTCATATACATAATCATAAATGTACGTACCTGTGGGTACATTCGCATATAGTCGATTTATTCTTATGAGCATGTTTCCAACACATATATATACCTTTATCATCATTCAAGTCATGTGCTATACAAAATATCAACATGTTTTCATATGGCATATACACATGCCAAGGTCATGCTATTATTCTCTTTTTCATATCACAAGTGCATATAAAAAGGTGCACTTACATGTCATAAGATTTACATGTATGGGTTCGATAATTCCTTTCTAGTCTTTATTCATATTCGCAAATGAACGCATGTGTATGCATACAATTCCTTCATTGACAGTCATATTACATGCATTATACATTTAACTTTCTATCACATAAGCAAATAGCTGTCTCAATCAATTAAAGAATCATATTATCAGGTGTAGCAACAATCTGTTCATACTAGCCATTTCTGTTACATAGAGTAGTCTAGAAAACTAGTCCGGATTCAACTATAGATTACATGTACATAGAGACAGATTTAAGCTTAGGTTTCTTCATGTGAAATATAGGTATGGAAGTCTATTTTTCAATGCAAAAAGAATCACTCAATTTGCTATTCTATAACTCAACTTATGAGCAAAACATTCAAGATAGGTCATTCAGTCGTGAAGAGGAGTTCGACTCGTGAAGGGATTCACGAGTGAAGCAAATAAGGTGATTCTCACGACTCGTGAAGGGGTTCACGAGTGGAGAAGGAACTATACTTCACGACTCGTGAAGTGGCTTATGAGTGAGGAAGAAAAGCTGAACTTCACGACTCGTGAAGAAGCTCACGAGTGAAGAAGAAAGACTCGACTTCACGACTCGTGAAGAGCTTCACGAGTCGGACTGATGTTCCCGACTCGTGAAGTCATTCACGACTCGGTAAGTCTGTCTTCTTCAACCTTTCAACGTTAAACTTCCAGAAAAACATAAATTCAATTCTGTAAATTCTATTCACTTCCAGTAATCCATTTTTACATGCAATATGAATGGCCTAAATTCCCATACCTTGGCTGATAAACCCAATGTCTTCAACCTCTATCAAGTCCCTTTCCTTTGATCCTTCTTCCTTCCTCTTCTCCTTCATAAATACCATCGCCATGAACATACATTTCCAGCAAATGACATATTCTCAGTCAACAGAAAATGAAGAAGAAGATGGTGATGATGCAATGTTAAAATGAGAGTTTAATTACCTTAGCTTAGAGCCTTAAACTCTTGATTAACCAACATGCACCATTAACATCTAAATGCTTGAGATAAATCTATGGAAATCAAAGAGGAAGAAGAAGATGAATTTCTGGTTTTGCTCTCAACAAATGCCGATTCTCACAATCAAATTCTCTAACCCAAGCCTTTTATAACCATATGACAATCTCCTCTTTAGTCCTTCATCATTTTGCATGTCACACAAATGCCACAAGCCTTTATGCATGTTAGACTTTAACCCCTCCACTAATTCTTTTTCAAACATTAACCTATCCATTTAAGCATTCTTTCAATTTAACCTTGAATTAAATGCTTCTCTACACAATTGGCCACCAAAATGCCAAAAAATACCAATTAACCCCAAATTAATACCTTTATCCTTAATTGCATCCTTAATTAACATTAAACCATACTCTTTTATTATATTTTCATGCAATTAACATAATAACATGTTAATTTACCCCCTTACTTAATTACAATAATATGCAAATTAAATTAGGGTCATGTTAGGGGCCTTACACAAATCACCTTAACCGAGGTATTTAAAAGAAGAAAAGGAACGTGTTTATATAGAGGCCAACACCTCGATAGAGGAGGATTTCTCCTCAACTGAGGAGGACATTAGGAAAGGGTAACTTGATGGAAGAGGATTTCTCCTCTACTAAGGAGGACACTAGGAAAGGGTAACTTGGTGGAGGAGAATTCCTCCTCTACCAAAAAAAGGCAATTGTTCTAGAGGATTTCATCACCTTGATGGAGGAAGAATTCCCCTCTACCGAGGCAAGCATTCCAATTATGATAAAATTCCAATTTTCTCGTGATTAGGTAGTTTGGTGGTAGCTGGTTTCTTCATTATAGGGTACTTAAGGTGTTTAATTAATAGAATGGGGGAGGAATGAATTTTTTTCATAAGTTTTTAGACCTAGTATTAAGAGTGCAATCAACTTAGGGTTGGAAGCTGCAAATTAAAGGTTCTATGAAGACCTAAAGAGGAGATAAAGACTTTATGTGTATTGTAATCTTCTATTTCAATTTTTCAATTGTTTTTAAGATGAACAATGAGTAGTTTTTCCTACATTTGATGAGGGAAACTTGAACCGTCATTCTTTTATTGTAATGACTTTAATTTGATCATAATTTTCAAGGCAAGTGTGTAATTTTCTTAATTCTTGAGCTAATACTTACTTGTGGTTATGTTGAATTGATGCTTAATTTATTGAATAAATGGTTGAATGTAAATTTAGTCTATAACCTATGATTTGCACGTTCTTAGTCTAACTTACTTATATTAATGCATGATTGTGTTTTGTGAATTGAGGCAATAATGTGTTATTCAGGAGTGAAATTAGAACTAAGAATTTTGAATTAAGAATAGGTTAGAATTAGGTTTTTCAAAAGAGGATTTAATGACAGTTTAGGAGTTTATAAACCGGATCAATATGCTAAGTATTAGATTATTCATAATCTGAGAGTTTAATGATTAGAAAGATATTCTAAAATAGATATATGAGTTTAAATTGGTTTTCCGTAACCACTTATGTTATTTGTGATTGAGTTCTTATGATAGAATTTGAGGTGGATAGTCCCTCAGTAGGAGTGTTTTTAATATTGATTTTTAACATTTTTGCACCTTGTTCTATTTTTAGTTTTGTAAATAGTTATTTTAATTTCAGTATTTGATTTGTTTAGTTATTATTTTAACTTAGTTAGTCTATAATCACATCAAACTTGGAAATTCTTTCATACATTGTTCACTCTAAAATCTATAATATACAATCTCTAGGGTACAATATTTAAAGGTCTTAATCTTATTTTCCTATATTATTTAACTGATCAAGTATACTTTCTAGACACCTGTCAAATACCAAGCTAGATTTATAGAAAAATCCCATTAATTAATCATAAGAGACTAAGTTAATTAATTAGGTCCACATACACATATATTCTAACTAACAATTTCCATGACATATAAATATTTACATTAGCATCCTATGTATCAACTGCTTCTATTAATAAACTTAATGTTATTATCATTATTAAGCCATTCCTTTTATTTCTTGGGTAAAGTTTTCATTTACTAATACATTGAAATAATAGGTTATTTCCATCCCATGAATCGAATATAATTATATACACAAGCTGTGGGTTCAATAATTCAATTGTTCTTTTATGTAAGGCCTCACACATGTCATTTATTAATATCAAATATGCAACATATAACCATAGAGAATGTGTGTTTGCAAATAAGGCTAATGTCAAAACATCAATAATGGCACGTGTTCATATGCATATAACTTATGGTCATAAGTATAGAAAACATTATAAAATTACTACAATAATTACATACATGTGATATTAACATACTGTATCTACATGTTTAAAAGGCAACTTCATTCAAATTTATGTTTTTTATTCACTAAGCATGGGTTCATATAAAAGTAACATTTAGATTAAGTCATGAAATATTATATCATCTATATCATATTACTTTTCACAATGCTTTTCTTGTATCCTATAGTAAGCCTGCAATTTTTATGGATAACGGGCGATACTATAGTACCCTAAGGTACAACAAGGATACCCAAAGCTATCTGACTATGGACCCAAACGGGATCAAAACTATACTATGGACCAGTCAAGTGGACCCAAACAGGGTCAACCAATGACCTAAATGGGGTCAATTTTGCAATCCAAATGTGATCGATACTATGTTTTTACCTAAATGGGGTTGAACTATAGTAGCTGCAATATACCCTTATAGGTATGCCTATCTATCCACATCATAGACATTAATGCAGGCAACTGAAACCTCTTTACTATAACTTTCTTTACTTTCCTCTTTTCATTTCGTGTGTGTATATATATATATATATATATATATATATATATATATATATATATATATATACATACATACATACAGACATGCACGCACGCACACACATCTATAAGAATGTATCATGTACATGTTCATGAATATACATTTTATACTTGTAATCAATACAAAAGAATGAACTCATCATATATATATGAATGAGATACTTATCATCATATTGTCCTGTCCTTTCTTATTCAAATGATATGTATATACATACCCACAAACTGCTTTTTTTCAAGGCATACGATAAGATTTAAAAACACCTTTTAAGTATGCACATATATTTTCATGCTTACACACTTCATTACAATACTTATATGATATGTTCATAATGTCTATAATTATATGGAAAAATATATATATTTGCATATATATACAATTCACTATGTATACATCTAATGCATCTTTATATATAAATAAGCATATTTCCACATGTCTAAATGGGTTAGCATGTCAAGAATGCTCAATCAAAATAATAACATACCCAATAAAGCTATTCAAATATACATGTCACTCACATTTTTAGGTAAACATATATTCATACATGTTCATACTATATTTATGTTTAGATATATTCATATACTCTTATAATCTCATTATATCTTCTATGCATGTGAAAGTGGCCTATCAAATTATGAGCATATAAGTAATTCCAAGAAATCAATATTAATCATGTATATTTTTAAGAGCGTAATCATTTAGGTGCATATGTACTATCCCATTACAAACATCTTAATCATGTCCATTCATAAAGCTATAGGCATTTATGCATATTTATACTATTCCAATTAAACATCTATAGTCATATCTATTCATGTACAATTCATATGAATAGATATATTAGTTTTAGGTTCGTTGACTGCTATATAACAAAGTACCATCATTCTTATAGGTGACTTTATAACATGATATGCTTTCATTTTTCTTGGTAAAATTACTCTAAAATCATGTAAACATGCATTGGTAACATTTTAGCATCGAAGTATCATGTATAAAGCAAAATAGGGGAGGCACACAGTAGAGACAAAATGGTCCCTATCGTGTGTAATTACTTATCTTTA
The DNA here is from genome assembly GCA_037975025.1 of Excoecaria agallocha. Lineage (NCBI taxonomy): Eukaryota > Viridiplantae > Streptophyta > Magnoliopsida > Malpighiales > Euphorbiaceae > Excoecaria > Excoecaria agallocha. The sequence continues at coordinate 8,467,289 of CM075818.1, read as the reverse complement.
ATACAGAAGGGTGTACATGGCTGAGACCAATCTATCTCTACTATGTACAATAAAGCAGTCTCGATACATAATGGTGTACACTATTGAGACCAATCTTTCTCTAACGTGTACCCAAGTTTTTCTTTGAAAAAGAATGGTGTACACAACTGAGACCAATTTATCTCTACTGTGTACATCAGTCTGCCTAAAAGATTCTCAATTGTAGAATTTTGTAATGGACTTACATGTCTCTAACACCTTAACAAAAGTTATTTTCTATACAATACATCTCTAACACTATGTTTTTTCATACATTTAATCATCAAATCAACTTGAGAACATCTTATTAAATAAGTAAATTCCAAGTTATTCATAAAAAAAAGTATTGTATTCTTATTTCTAAAATATCAATTGTTGTTGTATTTTACTTGTCTTCTTTATCTCATTGATTTATTAAGAACAAACTTGAGTTTTATCTATAAGGAGATAGACATGTAGAACTAGTTTTCTTTCAATTGGAATTTCACACATAATCATTCTAAAGCTCTATTTTTAAGCTATCTATTGCTTTGATAAAATATTCCTAGAAAAGATCATATGCGAAACCATTTTCTATCTCATTAACCTAGCTATTAAATAATACCATTTCAATTCATCTTAAAGCAAACACATGCAAGGTGATAGAAGTTCTTAAACCTGCCATGCAATTTCAAAAACACCTTCTTCAAATTCTCTTTCTCTTTACTTCTTCTTCCTTGTCCTTGCTTACTTTTCTTCTCGAAGACATCCTTCACCAAACTCTCCTCACATGTGTAATGATAAAAGTTTAAGGGTGCTCTTTGGGGTGGAGAGGTCGGCTTCAACTAGAGAGAAAGAGAGAAAAGTGAAAATGGCTTATTTTTAGAGAGAGAGAAGAGTGGTTATTTTTGTTTCCTTTTTCCCTTGGAATGGTTGGCCCTCACACTCTTTTATACCTAGATTTCTTCTCTCTTTCCTTCCTTACATGAGCATTCTACAGAGATGAGTGGAAGATGATCTCATACTATAGCCTATAAGACAAATCTCACTTAACTCACTTATCTCTTCTTATTTCATATTTCTACCCACAACCTCCTTTTTTTTATTGCAATTAACCACTAAATCATGTTTTTGTTCCAATTACACACATATATATCTTGATGTAAAATGAATATTTTACCCTTTTTATTTAAAATAATTTTCCTTTAGGTCAAAAATTATAATGCATCAATTAATCCAGCATAAATTAACCATAGTACCATTATAATATACATGGATTCTCGTAGGGCCTATGTTAGGGCCAAACATTATACAAACACCAACATTAATGTGACATGCCAATAAGTTGGCATCAATTAGTTCAACAATGGAGATTCAACATGCTGACAAGCTAGCGTCGATCATCAAAGTCATTACAGTTAGACATAACAACCAACTGGCATCAACCTCGTGCAAACAAGCTAACAAGTTGGCATTCGTAAGGTGTCAACACTAATGCTACATGCCAACAAACTGGCATCACTCAGTTTAGCAATAAAGGTGTGACATGCTGACAAGCTGGCATTAATCATCCAAATCATAATGGTTAGACATGCCGATAAGCTTGCATCAACCAATCATCTTTCCTCATTATGCATGCCAACAAGCTAGCACTAATCAAACAGTCTATAAAAGGGTTAACATGTCAACAAGTTGACAATAACTATTCAACAATAGATTTGCTGCCTCAAGTACACATCTTTTATCGTTACACTCTGAACTTTAACCAACCTAAACACTAGTGCACTAGCTTCTCCAAAGTTGGAGGCAAATTGTACACACTGGGTATGAGGCAGCCCTTGTTAGAGTCACTAATGAGGACAATATTGCTCTAAAATAGCTAAAAAATGCAATCACTATGGCCCTCTTCAGAGTTTATTTTTTAAAATGCTTTTGTAAGCTCTCTTACAAGGTTTTTGGAGGTTAAAAATGTCATTTTAAGGCTTTGCCCCTTTTCTCTATTTTGGCAGGTCAAAGACGTGCATTTAAAGGTCATAAAAGGGATTTAGAGTTGAGTCACGACCTTAACTAATGGGTCAAGGCCATAACTTGCCCTTGAGTTATGTCTTTTAGAATTTTGTGACTAGCTTACTGCCCCTGCCTGTCACTCGCATCATTGGGCACGAGTCATGGATGTGACTTAGTAAGTTAGGTCGTGACTCGCTCTAGTTTACACTTGTGAAGGGTATTTTTATCCTTTGTTCACTATCTGACCTCCAATCATGCCTTTGGCTCATGAGCCAAGGCTGTGATTGGGTTTTTTCTCAGTTTTTCTCATTTCCTTCATGCGAAATAAAGGATTAAAAGTGTTAAAAAAAATTTGGTTAAATTTTCTTCACCCTAATATGATCATGTAATGCTCATGATGGGTATTCAAATAGCCATCACTTTATTCCTTAAGAGGGAGAGAGAAGAGGATTTTTGGAAAAAAAAGCTTTTAGAAAAAGACAAAAAAAAATACTCTCTGTTTTGTTTGAAACAAAAAAGCAGAAAAGAAAAATGAGAAGGAGAGGAGCTTTATGACGCAAAATTTTCTTAGTTTAGAGTGATTCAAACTGAAGGTAATATAAGGGGTTATAATACTCTTGATTTAATGTAAATATTTGTTTTTTTAACTTATAAATATTCTTTTTGTATTTATTTCTTGATTTTTCTTATTTATACTTATTGCTTAAATCATGTAATTAATTTTGATTTCATTTTGTTTGCAGTCTAGTTTTTGATTGTTGTTGTTGTTTTTATGTATGTATGTGTTTAGAGAGAAGTTGTAGTGTTATTATTCATCATCACCTTCCTTCCTCTATTTTTAGCTCCACAGGTTATTTTCTTGGTTTTTCATTTTCTTTGCCTAAAATCATATTTTACTTGTTCATATATGTGTTTTAATGGATTTTGGGCATGAATCATGTGTTGCCATGTTAATTTGAGCATAGAATGTAAAATTCCACTATTTATGTTCTTCATCCTTTCATTGTACATTTGCATGCTTTCACATGGTGATTTTCTAGATTTATGTGTTCTAGCTATGTTTTATACCATTCTTATGCATAAAAAAGAGTTTTAGCAAAGTTATGACCTTTCCCATGCATTTTGGTTGAATTTGTGTGTTTTGGGGGAAATTTTGGATGGTTAGTAGTAGAATAACATCTTCCAATGATGACTTATGGCTGGACAAAGTGACTGATGGCCGTCAGTCACCTGATTCACGACTAAAGGCATCATTCAAGAAATACACGCGCGGCCTTCCTCTCTCTTCCCTACTCCGTGACCCACTATTTTAGCTTATTCTTGGCAAGTGGCTCACTCCTTTGGCTCATTTTCTCATCCTTACCTCGTCTTCATGTTTTCTTTTCATTTCACTTGCCTTTTCTTATCTAGTGTTTATATTGTTGTTGTTTTATGTAATAATAATGTTATTTAAATTTATACTTTGTGCATATATAATTTTTATCTTTATTATTTTTGCAATATTTCATGTCAATATTATTATTAATAATACTTGGAAAAAATTATACTATGAGGTCTGCGGGCAAAAGGGCCTATAAATAAAAGGCTTACAAAAGCCTATTTAAAGTTAGCCAACTAAACACAAAAATTGAGCCCATCCAATTGGATGGGACCTCACACTATGGGATTGTCTAACATATGCTACCATCAAATCAACATTATCTATATAATAGGCCATGCTTACTTCAGAGTAAATCGACTATTCAAAACAATACTTAAAGCTTTATTAAGCTCTATAAATACTAGGTTGGTCTATAAAAATTCTCACTCCTTTTTTTTCTCTAAGTAGTAAATACTCTCCCTCTCTAAGAGCCTTTCCTCCTATTGCTAACTTAAGCATCAGAGTGTTAACGCCCAGAACACTGTACAAGCACCTTTTTACAAGTTCTTTCCACTTCAATTCGATCGGAATTCACCTCCTAAGCATCAAGTCTTTTCTTCTTTCCTATAGGAAAATATCCCCAATCTTTATGAAAATTTGTGATTTATGCTTTCATTGAGAACCGATGGCTGAGTAAGGTTATTGAATTTCCATATTTATGGCAAAGTATGGATTTACAATCACAAAGAAAACACAACATGAAAGTCCTCGAGAATACATGGAAGCCAGCATATGATCAAAGAAAATCCAAGACTGAAAGCAAGTAAAAAATCATGTGCTAGGTTTGAAAGGAAGCAAAACATCTTCCTTTCGAGATGTAGCACAATAGGCACAAGAGACTCCCAGAAGTAGCCTACTGGGAAAACTACAGGGAGGGCTTAAATAGCAATCCCTTCTTTTGTCTCCTAATAAGCCAAGGAAGGAGCAAGAAGTACAAGAAAGCAAGATATAGAAATGGGGAAAGCACAAAGTAACAAATTCTCCCATCAGCTTTAAGGAAAGCAGCATACAAAGGGAAAAATAATTAAAAAGCTATTAGCTATAATCTCCCTTAAAATGGCACAGGGAAAGGAAGCTAGAAGACCTAATCCGATCGAATTTAAAGCAAGAAAGAGATTTGCACCAAGTCTGAAGAAGAACAAAAAAAAATGATGCAAGTCCAAAGGAAAACGAAACGTCTTTCCTTTGAGACATTGCATGGGTGCTATCACCATGAGGGTAGAGAGATGCTGCAAGATAGCCCTCTTCTCTATCAGAATAAGAAGGAAGCATCAGATAAGAAAGGACAAAAAGATGCAAAGATTCCCACCAAGAAGAGGACAAAGGACCAGCACGCTCCGATCAGCATGTTCCCAAAATGGTTGATGAATCTCAGAAGAAACCATCTTATAGATAAAGACAACTAGAGTATAATCTACCATATTCAGAAAGCTTCCAGGTGAAGAAGGCTCTAAAAGGAAGGAGTGTCTATGCCTCATATTCCGATCGAAAGATCGATGAAAATTGTAGCTATCCCGATCGAAATATCGATGAAAATTGTAGTTATCCCGATCAATGAAGATTTGTTGTTATTCTAATAAAAAAGATGATGACAAAATCATTGTAGTTTATGAAGAACAACAAAATTCAACAAGGCAGAAAATATATTTTAATCGAAGTTTTCCCAATTAAACTCTTAAAGTTATTACACATTATGGCTATTAAAATAGCAAGGAACTTTGAAAGAAAAATTGCATTTTGAAGTATTACATCTAAAGTTTGCAAAAGCATTATCTTATTTATAAACACCAAATCTCTTTAAAATGGTCGATAGACATCTCCAAAAGATGCGACCAAAAAAGGTAGCGATCGGATATGCAGAAAATCATCAAAGAACTTGTAAACAATATAAGGTGAAACGCATAAATTCTGGCAAAATAAGATGATTGGAACTAGCTCACATTCTCATGAGATAAGTACCATTTAGATTATATTATTTTACAGTTTTAGCGATATTTCCTCACTTAGTCTTTCAGAATATTGTAAGACAAATTAAGAAACAAATAAGAAAAAATACATAACACAATATATATATATATATATATATATATAGCTTTTTCGCTCAGAAAAGAGTACATGGATAAATAGCCTCTCGCTCAAAAGAGAGTGCATAGATAAAGAGCCTTATGCTCGAAAAATTTTACTAAAGAATGTAAGTTTACTACGACACAACCATCTCTCATATAAACCCCCTCAATTAGGAAAAACATTAAAGAAAATGGAGAAGAAAATACAAACATATATCCTCTACCATGATCAAAAGAAAGTCCAGGGTTAAGAGTAGAAGATCGTAAGGATAGGAGGTTGCATGACTTACTAATATGAATCCTATACTACCAGAAAAAGGGCCCAGATTTTCATTCATCTACCTAAAATAGTGAATCATGACAAAAAAAAAGCAAATGAACAAGTCAAGCAATTTCATAAAGAAATGCTTTAAGAAACAAGAACAAAGAGAGGGGTCGAAAAAGAACTTCGGGAAGAAGAAAATTTCAAAGGTTCTTAAAAGGAAGAAGGAAGTTACAGAGAAAAGATAGAAAAGACACCCATTTATAGTAATTAAAAAGTGCCACATAGCTCTACTATTTAATAAAGGAGTAAAGATACAACAAGTACGGTACAAAAGTCGAAGCAACAAGACCCAAAGAAGCACCTTTTTGAAGCGACGTAATGATCTGAGTACTCGCTATCAGACAAATAGTCAAAAAATGGTCAGCAATGCCTTCAAGTAACTTTTCATCTTCTAACAGATATAGTTAGCTTGTGAGAATTGAAAAATGTAACAAGAAAGCAAAATGTTCAAATGCTTCAGGCCTAAGTCATGAAAAGATCATACAATCTCAGAAAGTGTCAAATAAATAGGTTAGAAATGCAAGATTTCAAATATATTTTATGTTTATAAAATCATATATAGGATTAAAATTCAAAAAAAAAAGATCGATGTACATCCTGATCGAAGCAAATTAAAGTCCCAGTCTTATGGATAAGTCCAAAGCTAAAAGATCGATATATATCCCGATCGAAATTATTAAAATATCAACATTTGCCCAATCGATGTACATCCTAATCGAAATAGTTAAAATACTAATCTTACAGCTGAATTTCAAAATAAAGATTGATGTATATCCCTATCAAAGTTATTAAAATTCTAACATTTCCTTGATCGCCGTAAATCCCAATCGAAACAATTAAAATCTCAGTCTTTCAATTGATGACCTACTTCTTCAAGCGACAATCAGTATAAATAAAATTCAATCTCAAATTTAAGGGACTCTATCACTAGCCATGAAACAATCAAATGGCAACCAAAAACTATCAAAACCTCACAAACTTCGATCTCTTAATCAAACTGTTTAGTGGAGAACTAATGACAATACTTGGAAAAAATTATACTATGAGGTCTGCGGGAAAAAGGGCATGCAAATAAAAGGCCCAAAAAATCCTCTACAAAGTTAGCCAACTAAACACAAAAATCGAGCTCGTCCAATCGGATGGGACCTCACACTGATATGGTAGGGCTGTCTGACACACGCCACTATAAAATCAATATTGCCTATATAATAAGCCATTCTTACTTCAGAGTAGACCGACTATTCAAAATTTTATCAAACTCTATAAATACTAGGTTGGTTTGTAAAAACTCTCACTCCTTTTCCCTCTAAGTAGTAAATACTCTCTCTCTAAGAGCCTTTCCTCTTATTGCTAACTTAAGTATCGGAGTGCTAACATCCAGAACAATGGGCAAGCACCTTTTTGCAAGTTCTATCTACTTCATTCTAATTAGAATTTGCCTCCTAATCCATCAAATCTCTTTTTCTTTCTTATACAAAAATATCTCCCATCTTTATGAAAATTTGTGATTTATCAATATTATATGCCTTGTATTTTAATTTTCTTTCTACATTTTTTATTATATTTATATATTTGTGTATTTAATTACCGCATTTATTTAATATTTTAACATGTGCTTGCCCAATACATGCTGCATGAATTTCAAATGCATCATGCATTTTATTTATTTAATTTTATTTACAATATTCGAGTAATTTGTTTATTGCCTAATATCAAAATTATTTAATTATTTGTCATTTGTTTGATTTAATTCACTATGTTGTTCTATTGACCAATATTATTTTCTATCTCTTTTAACACATAATAACATACCCGCATATGTTGGATTGTGATGGAGAATTAGAAAATGGCATGGGAGGCAATCTTATTGCTTTGCCTTATTTTGGCTTTTATTTTTTTCATTTTAGGCCTGTATTTTTGTTTCCTTTTATTGCTTTTACTGCTTCCAATTATGGAAATTGGATGTGATAATAAAGTTTTTTTGACCATTAATTGAAAATTTCACTTAATTAGTTAGGCTTTTCAAATAAAATGGACCAATATGCACTTTTTATCCCAAAAATCACACAAAAGAGTTTTTATAAATATGCATGACGGAACAAAAGGGGACCGATGTCCCATCCAATCCAATAAATAGCCTGAATTATGTATGTTATTTTACTTCTCTAGTTGGAAGAAACACGTAAAAATCACTTAAATATTTCACATAAATTTGAGTGAATTTTTCTATAATAAAGGGAACCAATGTACCATTTTTCATCCATAAAAATAATAAGTAAAAAGTAAAGTATTTTCTTTATAAATACAAAAGATTTTTCTATCTTAAGTTAGTTAACGCAATTATTTTCAAAGCCACATGAGTCTAATATCCCCATCTTTTATCCAAAAATACACCCGAAATTCTTCTATTTTATAAATATGCATTCGGAGACCAACTTCCCCATCTGAATGGACATTATAAATAAATTCCCCAATTTATACATGAATTTTCTTATAATGAGTATTAATATCTTTTTTATGTCATTACTTTTGATGATGTAATATATATGATTATATGGACTACTTTACAGCTTTTTGACATACTTGAGTGTGCCTTTTAATTCTTTGGCATGATAAACGTAAGGAGAGAGATAAAATAATTAATCATAAAAACTTATTTATATAAGCATTAATCAAGTTATAAATAAAAGTGAGGTTCTGAATCATCTCTGGTTTTAACCTCATAAGGTTAGAACTCACTTTTTCAATATTTTATTGGGTGGCGATTCCGTGATACGTACCTTGTGGTGCCCAATAGATAACCTCGTAGGTTGATTGTTACAATGGATTAGGAGTACCCCCAATATGCTGGTTTATACCTTTTTTAGGCCAGAGGCTTGGCAAATTCGGTTAAATCCCTTGACCATTATGATGCAACCAATCTTTATGAGTTAATGAACCTTTCATCGAATCTCAAACCCCAAAGGTGAGTACTTGAGACCTAAATCGAATAGCGGGGGTTTGGCACGTGTCACAACTTCCTTTTCAAGAATAGTGATTTCTGCTTCTAGCTCTATTTTAGCATTATGCCCATGAGCTTTCTATCAGGTCACATATTACAATTATTTTCCATTCCTCAAAGTGACAACACTGGCATTCTATCTAGGATTCACCTCTTCTTAGGATGGAAGTTTCCCATATGATTCTAACTGGCTGAGATTAGTGGCACCTTAACTTAGTTGATTTTCCATATTTGTTAGTCTTGTGATTTACTTTCAGCTTTCTTGTTGCATTTGTTGATAGTTATTACAAGAGATTTTACTATTTCCTCTAAAGGCATGCCTTGCTTTTTGGAATTCTCTTGTGGTGGAGTTAGTTGTCTTTGTTGGAAATTTTGAAAATTCAATTGCCTCCCACTATAGGCAAAATTTGAGTGATCTCTCAATCCGAAATTTTAGGTGTTTCAGTAGGGATCATATTTCCTTTGGTGATGTTTAGGAAATCCTCTATTGTATTTGATTATTCTGAATTATCTTCAAAAATTAAGGTACATTTATCTGTGTGATGATTCAATTGAGTGAAAGTCCCATAAACCTTTTTTTTGTGCTTATCCTACAACCAAATTATAAATAAGAGCAGTTAATTCACCAACTTGAGATTGGATAGAATGGGTGCTTACCTTATTGATCCATTTTGTTATATCTTGTCCACCTCCATAAGATTTGGAATTCTCAACCAAAACATATATCAAATCACAGATCTCTTAAGGAGTCTTATCGGTAATGCCATCTCCAATTGTAGCATTCATCATAGTTCTTTCCATTAGATTCAAACCATCCCAAAAATATTAGAGCAATTACAGTTCTATTATACCCTTTGTGAGCACAACGTGCATAGTCACTTGAACCTCTCATAATACTCATGGAAATTTTTTGTGTCTTTGTTTAATGTTGCAAATGTCTCTCTTAATTTTAAAAGCTCTCATAACAGGGTAAAACTGGTAGAGAAATTGCATCACCATAACATTCGAAGAAGTAATTGAAATGCCCTAATGCCTTATATAGGAGGTAACATGGTTAATAAGATCAAACTACTAACGTAAGGTTATTAAAATTATCAACAATTTCTTTACTTGATAACAATTATTGAATCCTTTACAAATACACTTAAAAGATACACAAAATCATACTTTGAATTACATCCTAAACTCCTAAGTTAGCCAACTGCGGTTGTCCCAACACAAGATCTAGCATTCAGTAACTAAGAACTGCATAGATTGAAACTAACACGATGAGCGTAAAACTTCATATGTGCAAAATTAAATGTGTTAGTTAACAAGGTATATATATATAATCCAGTAAATATGTGAGTATAACCCATTGTTCAACAATTATTTGAGCTCGTGATATCATAACTGAAACTTGACCAGAATATTCACAAAAAATGATTAAAGATAAAATTGAAATGGGTTTTTTGTTACATCTTTGTATAGTAAATAAAGGAATTTAAACAAGAAATACCAAATAACGATATCATTATTTAGAATCAAATTAGGATAGTTACAGAGCAAAAGATAATCTTATTAAGTACCAAACAAAAGAGGTAATAACCTTATGTGTTATACATCAAAAGGTGTTGTGGCACCAATGTTCAAGGCACCATAGTGTCACATAAGATACAATAAAGGTATCACAAAAGAGACAACAAGTCTCAAAATTATAATTTAGATCAGAAGATACCGAAGTATCGACCAGGAGACACCAATTAGTGTCGTAGAAGTAATAGCTAAATGACTCCGATACTAGGATTTTCAGACCAAACCTCACATAACTATTAATCGAACCAATATAGCTTGGTCAAAAAATGAATTGCATGATTCTTATGGAAATAAAGAAGGGAATAATAATTTAATATATTTTGTTAAAATAGGAACCATGCCCCATCTTAGAGAGTGTAGTCTCCAATGGAAATTTTAATAAGACTACGTAAATATAAACAAGTTCCAAGTTGTGAAGTCATGAGCCTCTCCCTTTAGAAATAGCAATGGATTCAATAACACATGATTATAGAGAAGTACTATTAATAGTTCATTGGTTATACATATAGCTAACAATAATAATACACATAGGAAATTTTAAAAAGAAGTATCTCGTGAATTAGGATTCATACAGATTTCATGTTTATTAGAGACAAGAAATTCAGCATTCAATTCATATAACAGTTTCATTTCCTCTATCCAACAAGTTATGATATATCACACGATATATGCAGAGTTCATGCTTATTGAGAGACTCAACTAAATAAGCCATTTACAGATTATGCATATTACCAAAATCATTCTCCAAGCATTTATCAAACATATATCTACAAATTACAAAACTATGAAATTACTGATACATTTATGCGACTTAAAGGTATTAAATAGATTCAAAAAACAAAGCAGGAAGTTTCATTCTATATAGACTATTTTTCTTAACCGAACCTACTTAACACCTCACCTTACAATTCAAAGCATGGTCCCGCCTAAGGTCATCCCCAAATTCCCTATTTTGTCAATTCAGAATTCCTTAAACCTAAAATTAATTCTCTTCTAATGATCTATCGTGAAGTGGATACATTAACGTCTTTTTTTTATTTCCAAAGATAGCAACTACTGAAGTGAGATCACCTTACACCAGCATTAAAAGTTTGCTGGCTAGAAGCACCGGATGGGCTTTAACTTAAAAACTTAAGGCTTTTACACATTACTGGTAATATTAAGACCAACTAAACTTAACGACAGAACTTTCAGATTGACAGCCCTAATGCCTAACTCTAAACTATCTAATCCAAACGGAAAGAATACATATACCCATTTATACTGGGTTACAAACATAATAGAGGGAAAGAAGTAGAAGCAGTCAATTAAACTTCCACGGTACATCTAGTTAAATTCCAAGTTGAAACATCAGAAGGAATAATATGCTCATAAGCCACCTAATCAGGATTACTATTAAATCTACATAGCTTCAATAATTTCAGAGAATGAAAGCAAGAATAACAGAATGCAAGAACATAATAGAGGGAACTAACAGACCAAGTGACCTGGCTGAGCTGAAGGTATCTCGACAAGGTCAAATGCCTCTGTATTGAAATTTAACAAGTGACTCGGCTGAGCTCAAGGCATCTCGGTAAGGTCAAATGCCTCTGCATTGAAATTTAACAAGTGACCCAGCTGAGTTGGGATTTGTCTCAGCCGAGTTGCCTGCTACTAGACTGAAGACATACTAGTGACCTGACTGAGCTAAAGCTATCTTCACCGAGTCAATTGCTTTTCCAAAAATCTACAAGATACTTTCAAGCATAAGTTGCTATAATTTCCCACTCATACAGGACATAATCTTCCTCACTTATCTTACTAACATGATTTCCAGCATGACTCAAGTCCAGAAGTCATGAATTCATCCATTTATTTCAATTTACATGAAATGAACTTATACCATACAAATTTATCTAAAGCCAATAACAATCAACCTATCATATTCAAAACACCTTAAATTTCATCTTTTAATTCTTCTGATTCTTGCCAGAAATTTCGGCATCTAAATCCCATCTTGCTCACTCCTAAAATCCAAAGTGAGAAGTGAGCAACCTCTAAATTACTCAAGATTAATTTTAACAACTAGAGAACATACAGCCAAATTACGTGACTTGAATTCTAGTATATACCTATTTAGCATTCACAAATTTACTTCCAATCATCTACATGATTAAAAATGGCAGCCCAATTGCTTGAATTCTAATTAAATAGAGAATTACTAGTGTACTTACATTTTGAAGAAAGTTACAGCTCAACCTCCATGTCTTCTCCTTTCCTTTGGTGTTGCTTTGCTCAATCGCTTCACCCTCATCAACCTTGCTTTTTTCAATTAATACTCCATTTCCTTCTCCTTAATGGTTCCCAGCAGATTTAAGTTATGTTAAACAAATAAGCAAATAAATTAAAACAAGAAAAGAGAGGAAGAGGGTATCGTTGGCTAGAATCAGAGATGATGATTTCCCCCTTTCCTTTTGTTTTTGCTGATCTCCCTCCTAAAGGCAGATTATTGCCCGAGACACTTTTGTGGTGCCAGTTGTCAAAAATGTCAGACTCTCATCAGTGGCTTCACTGAATATTCTTTTTACTCATTTGTTAATATTTTGTTTTCAATATAACACTTAATGCCAACTTCTATTTCAATTTAGCCCTCAATAGTAAATATATATACTCAATTCATTAGTCACACAACACAGTAAATATGTTAATAAATTAATAATTATCGATCATATCCCCACATCAACCAGGGTATAATTTGGGCCGCTACAATAATGGACCAAATGGCAGGTAGAAAAACCAATCTTATGCGACATCCATAAGTGAGAATGGGAAAGCTTTTAACCTGATTTGTTCTTCAAAAACACCTTGGGCTTTCACGCTGTAAACAAACAATGTGAAACTCCTTCATGTATTTATGCTGTAAACAAACACCTTGGGCTTCCTTAACTTTTTGCAGTTTTCTTGATTTCTCGATCAAATTCTATGTCACCTATAGGAAGGGGTCAAGTTACTAAATGAATTAAAATGTACTAAAATCAGTCCCCTGGAATGACACCAAAATTTTATAGGCATCAAAACCACAAAAAATAATTACCTACTCTTAAAACAAAATAACTTGTAGCAGTTATAAGAAGGGTCAAACCCACATAGACTGGTTAGATTTTTTATTCTTTATTAAACAAACAATGAATTAAACTTGGGGGATTTTGAAAATGCAGTGAATAAATTAACTAAGAAAAATAATTAATTAGGACAAAAAATAATAAGATAATTAAATTACTAAGAAGAATTTCCAATCAAATTCAACATCTGATCATTGATGCAAAGATAGATTCCAAATTAAATTCAGCAATGTTAAATTTGATGACAAGCTTCAGGCAATCAATTCTTCCTTTTTTTTTGTAAATTAACCAAGATCAAGCTCTCTATTTTATCCTAATGGTCAAACAATTATAGGAAAAGTTCCATATAATTTAATTAACAATTGCACTAAAATGTAGCAAAACCCAATTTTAACTAACAAAAGCGAGAAAGGCTCTGTTCATTGAAGATAGATTATATCCTTTTGTGGAATTAATTAAGCACTTGACAGCACCTAACCAACCTTATTTACTAAAGATATAGTTATGAACCAATTAATCAGATTAGTAATATATAATCCATACCATTGCCCAATGAGTCCTATCATAACAATCATACAAATCATACAATCAATAATTCAAGATGAATATAAATACCGAATTAATGAAGAAAAAAAGAAATTAATTAAATCTCACAGATAGTTGAATCAAAATCTTGAATTAGCCTTTACTTGGAATAAAGTATTTAGCTACTCGTGATCATATGAAAAATGCAAAAAATAATAATAAAAGAAGAATGGCAGTTATTGGAAATTACAGCGATCAAGAAGATCCCCTCACCAAAAATCTTTTCTTATCTTAACCTAAAGCAAACTCCTAATCAAACTAGCAAAACTAAAATAACGAAATAATATCCTAAAGATAATTACATCTCTTCTTTCCTCCCTAAACCTTGATTCCTTATTAAAATCTTGCCGTTAATCCACTTCGTAAAAAGATGGAAAAAAGAGAAGGCTTGATCACATTCCAAAAATCAAAACTTCAATTGACAACTCTAAAAGTATGTTGTGCCCACAAGAAAGAATGAACTAAGACCGAGAAAGAGTAGAATTCAACAAGCATTCACAAATCTACACACTGTTGAATGGATCTAGAAGTGTCGATCTCTTTTGCCTCATTATGAACCTAACGTTGTGCCCAAAACAGCTTCATCAGCTACACTTTGAATCAAATTTTGGATCTCGCAATATTAAGCTCCAAAATTCTTTCTTTTTTAATTCAAACAGCAACTACCTGCCAAATATAAAATACTAAACCAATTGAATGATTCTAACCAATTTTAGCTCACAAAATTGATCAAAAATTGATGAATAGTGTGTAAATCACTTATCAATGTATGGTTAAAAATCAGGAATTAATTTCACTTGGAATCATAAAATAATGAACAATTTAATGTTGTATTCATAATAAAGCAATTCAAATGAATAAAAAAATATAACTATTATTTTATATCGATAAAATCATAATGATCGAATTTTGATGGCTCCAATTACTGAAATTGCATATTGCGAATTGAGTTGCAATTTTAGCAAAGAAACTCCATACTGTAGACACTGGTTCCTGAGGCAGCCACTGTTAGAGTTAACTAATGAGGATAACTGATCGGTGTCTAGCAATTGTACTATATCAGTTAAGTAATATAAAGAAATAAGATTAATACCCTAAAATATCGTACCCTAGGGACTATATAAATTGTGTATTCCAGATTTTAGAGTGAGTGATGTGTGAAAGAATTCTCAAGTTTTAGAGTGATAATTAATTAACTAAGTAAAAACAATAACTAAATAAATGAAATAATGAAATTAAGATAGCAAATTGTAAAACAGAACAAGATTGTGAAAGTGATAAAAATTCAATAATTAAAACACTTCTTTAAAAAAAAAAGCTATCCACCTCAACTTCTATTACAATTACTCAATTAAAAATAATACAAGTGATTATGGAAAACCAGTGTAAAATCAAATATCTTATTCAGAATATTGTTTTAAGCATTAAACTCTCAGATTATGAATAATTTAATACTTAGCATATCGATCCGGTTTATAAACTCCTAAACTTTCATTAAGTCCTCTCGAGAGAGATCCAACTCCAGCCTATTCTTAATTCAACATTCTTAGTCTTAACTCCACTTTTGGTTAACACAAAATTACCTCAATTTTCAGTACATAATCATGCATCAATTTAAGTGAATTAAATCAAAAACATGCAAATCATAAATCATAGATGAAATTGACACTTAATCATTTATTCAATAAATCAAATATCAAATCAATAGAATTTAAGATAAGAATTAGCTCAAGAACTAAGAAATAACACGCTTGCATTGAATTAAAAGCTCAAATCAAAGTCATTACAATAAAAGTATGATGGTTCAAGCTTCTCTCAGCAAAAGTAAAGAAAACTATTCATTATTCAGATTAAAAACAACTGAAAAACTTGAAATAAAAGATTACAATACACATAAGGTTGTTAGCTTCCCTTAAAATCTTCTTAGAATATCTAATTACAGCCTCTAAAGCCTAGGTTCTTGTACTCTTGAAAAGTAGGTAAAAAACTTAAGTGAAATCTCATCCTTCTCATAATGTTGTTTTTCTTTGCTTAAATACTCTGAAAAAGGAAGAAAACCTATTGCCCCTTCACTTCCTATTCTAGAGAAAATAAAAGTTTCATCGTATTTGGACTTTTTGCCTCGGTAGAGGGACAAATCCCCTCCACTGAGGTGATTTAATTCCCTGTGTCTTTTGGGTTGCCTCAATAGAAGGAGAATTCCCCTCCACCGAGGAATGGCCTTTCGTATCTCATGCTTCCATGCTCTCCTTGGTAGAGGGAGATTTTCCCTCCACCGAGGTGGCTATTTTGCCCTAGTTCTTCATATTCTCCTCGGTGGAGAAGAAAATCTCCTCCGCCTAGGAGAATGATTCTAAACTTCAACGTGTTTTATAGGAGAATGATTCTAAACTTCAAAGTGTTTTAACTCTTCCAAAAGCTTTAAGTTAAGCAGATTTCTCATTTTTTCAAAATAACTCATTGTTTTCTTCAATTAAGTACCTAAAAACATCAAAATTACAATTAAGTCCACAAAATCAGAAATTTAGAATTAAACACAAAATGAAACAAATTAACAATAAAATAACATATTAAACACACTAAAACATACTAATAATATAGTTATAATTTAAGCTATCAATAACATTGCTCTAAAATACCCAAAGGATGAAAGCACTGCTACCCTTACCTATGTTTATTTCTTAAAAATGCTTTTGCAAGATATCTATTGATGTTTTTAAGGGTTGAAAATGTTATTTTAAGGCTTTACCTCTTTTTCTTTCTTTTGGTTGTGCGAAAGACGTGTATTTAAGGGCTAAAAAGGGACTCAGAGGTGAGTCACAATCATAACTCACAAGTCAAGCCCATGACTCAACCCGAGTCATAGCCCTTAAATGCCAGTCACTCCCCTCTTTTCCTTGCCTGTCACTCACGTCATTGGGCATGAATTAAGGCTGAGACTCACTAAGTTAGATCGTGATTTGCCCTAGTGGAGCCTATGAAGGGCATTTTAGGCTTTTTGGGGATCTACCTCCAATCATGCCTTTGACCCAGGAAGAATGAGGGGAAAAATGTCAGAAAAACAACAACCTTGGTTGCCTTTTTCAGTGCCAAAACAATGCCGTTTTACATGTGATGGAGCCTGCGTGAGCGTGGGCCTCGGCCTGACAAAAAATGTCAACCATAGCTGACGTTTTTCATCTAGAAAACCTCATCTTTTGAAGTTCAAATTTATATGATTATAACTTACTATTGAAGACTATACTATTGCCATAAACCTCTCTTCAATCCTAAATAATAAATTTAAAACTAAAACAATGCAATATATATATATATATGGGAATGAAGGCATTGAGTAGTTACAAAATAGTACGTGCTAAATGAGAATTAATAGTATTGATGAATATTGGCAATGAAAAATAGCTCAAATTCAATAAAAGACATAAAGAGCGCAGAAATCCAAATAGAAAAGCCATTGAAATTTGGAAATATGTATACTTTAAAAGTGCTAGAATGATACTTAGTGGCAAAAAAAATCCTAATTTCATAGTAAAATAAAATAAACATAGTAATAAGTTGAGTTAAAATTAGTTAAAAAAAACAAAACTTGAAGTCGTAAACAAGGCAATAGTTGATAAAACCAAGCTAGGCAAACCCATAAATGAGAATCCCTTAGTGAAAAATTAAAAATCATAAAAGCAACTAAAAAAAAGCAGAAGCTTACCTTCATTGGCACAAACAGAAGATACTACTAGTAAGAAGAAATAGAACAGAACAGCCATAGAATCTTCTCTTACATCTCCTCAATCTTCAAAAACCATAAAATAAAAACCTAGAAAAGAAAATGCACATACTACACTAGTAAACACATAATGGCATTTTACTCATCTCACTCAAATTACTAGTAAATATAGAAAGGCAGTCCAAATTCCAATTTAAAACGGTGACATTTTCTAGATGAAAAACGTCAACTATGGTTGACATTTTTTGTCAAGCTGGAGTCTGCACTCACACAAGTCCTGTCAAACATAAAATGGTGTCATTTTGGTGTTGTTTTCACATTTTTTCCTCATTCTTCGCAAGTCTCACACTGACACAAAACAGTAAAAAAAAATTTTTTAACACACAAAAACCTTGAATATTTTTATTGTAGCACTAGAAATCTAATTACTTTCAAATTTTACCCAAAAAAACCCCAATAACTTATGGTATTTAGTTAATGGCATTTTAATTTTTATACTTTCATTTATTTAGAGGGTTCACTATAAGAAAATAGCAAAATAGCAATAGAATACCAATTCCATTGCTATTTAGCAACGGAAAATTAATTCTGTTGCTAAAATTGGTTGAAGTTATAGGGATTTAGCAACGAAATATAAAATGGTTGTATTTTATTACTAAAAAGGGGGTAAATTTTAGCGCCATATTATAGCAACGAAAAGCAATTTTTGTTGCTAAATATGGCGGCACTAGATAGCGGGAAAAATTTGGGATGAAAATTAGCAACGAAAAAATTATTATGTTGCTAAAATAGCAACGTAATTAATTTCTATTGCTATTTTTGCAAACATAAATTACATTTGTGAAAATAGCAACCGAAATCTATTCCGTTGCTAAAATAGCAACGGAATTTAATTTCCATTGCTATTTTAGCAAACTTGAGTCGCATTGAGGTTACTAAAATAGCAACGGCATTTAATTTCGTTGCTAAAATAGCAATGGAATAGCAATGAAAATTAAATTCAGTTGCTATTTAAACAACCTTTAAAATTTTCAGTTGAGAAAATAGCAACAGAAATTAATTTCGTTGCTAAAATAGCAACGAAAAACTAATTCCGTTGCTATTTTTTACTTTGCCCTAGGTATAAATACTGCTATTTTCTTCTCCTATCTTGCCTTTTTGCCCTCTATACACACACACTCTCTCTCTCTCTCACTATTTCTTAGGTTATGCCTCTCACCATTTTTTTTAATCATCAAATTCTGATGTTTTGGTTCTTATGGTTGTGCAAGATTAATTTGCTTTTGAAAGAGATCAACGTGAGTGTGACTGTTATGATTTCTATTTTGATTATTATACTCTCCTCCACTGTTTTGTGCAAGATGTTTCGGTTCTTTTTTCACATATACTCTCCTCTACCTTTTGGTTTTTTTACTCTTCTATTTGTGTTCTTGCATATATGCAGGTGGAGTAAAAGAGAACAATCAACTACTTTAGCGACTTCACCTGCTTCCAGATTACAGGTTAGATCACTGCTTCAAACTACTTTATAAATGGTATTTACCTTTTTGGGATCAGGTTCTTTCTTTGATTTTTTGTGTTGCTGTATTTTTTTAGGGTTGTCACATTCTCATGGTTAGTAGTAGGCCATGCTTTTGCTCTGCTGCTGGTATTGGGTTTTTTTATCTAATTTGTCGATAGGTTAGAATAGTAACTATCATATCAGTTTTTAAGCAGATTTTTTCCTTTTTTTCGTGGTATCACAACATATTTTGTATAAGAAGGCAAATTAAAGGTAAACTTTCAGAAGTAAAGCATGTAAGTTTTTTAAATTCTCATTAAACTTAATTTAATCACACACACACACACATATATATATATATAATGGCAGGGCATGGAGTGTGGTATAGAATTATGGAGACACAGAGTTTGTCTTTTAGGAATAAAGTAACAGATATGTATATAGAGATAAAATTCTATCACATGAGTCAAAAGGCAAAGTTAAAGAAGTTTTATTGGTTAAAAATCCATTAAGTGAGACCACGGGAGCCTCAACATTGGACTCCTAGAGAGAAAATGATTCCGTGCTTCTTATTTTATTTCTATCAATATGACTTAACTTAGTTACTTTGCTACTGCATATTGGCTAGCTGGTTTATTGTCCATTGTTGGTGCCATGTGTTTTTTTCCACATCTTTTGTTCATTTGATTTCTTGATGCCATAATGCTTTTAATTTTCGGCATCAAACTGAACTTTTCTTTTTGCCAACGAATTATGTGATTTTATCCTTATTCAGTACAACAATTAATTATATAATATTACTTATCATTTATGTTATGGATAAAATATATTATCTAAAATTATTAGAATAAAATCATCTCATTTCAAATAACTAAAGGATAAAAATGGATGGACAAAAATTCAAAGATAAAATTGCTATATTTGGAATAGTTAGAGAAGTAATCTAATATTGATATATGTTAAACTATATTTTTATAAATATAAGGCATTCCTGTAATATAAATCACAGCTTTTTTCTGACCATTCTAATTTCTTGAAACAAGTGGAACTTGTAGTTAGCTGTTATAAATGTATATTTAATTTTGTTGCTTTGGACAGACCTTGAAGGACTTGAACTCGACTTGCTTCTTTCACCTTACATCAAATTAGAGCTACCGCTGGAAACTTTGATTCTGAAAAAAAAAATTGGAGCAGGAGGATTTGGACCTGTTTACAAGATATATATTGTTAGTGTAAGCCCTAGCCCCAATACATTATAATAAAACACTTTAGTTAATAAATGAGGCATTTATTTTATCTATTGTATTCCTGTTCATATCATTTGATAGAACTATCCAAGAATGTTATTTAAGTTTAAGTTATCATGTGTGAGGCACATGGTTGTAAGACCTTGAAAAAAATGAGACTTCATTCTAAATATCCCTAGTCAGTCATTGTTATGGGAATAACAAATGAATTAAGACTAGTATGCTATCTTTGATAAGTTGAGTTTTGTCTTACGGATCACAAGGACAAGAGTGTCAATCAGAGATCATAGATACATGTTTAAAACATGGTATCTAGATTCGATCAGTTCATGAGAACACTACATGGTACAAGTCATAAGTGTTTCTCATATGCAAGTTTTGTATCGGAGTTCTTAGACCTAAAATCTCTATGAAACTCTTTATGAATTACTGTGTGCTTTGACATACACCTAACGTGCTCGTAACAGAGTGACAAGTATGGGTATCCTTGGGTATACATTGATTCATGTTAGAGAACATGAGAGAAGTGAGGGGATTACCCCTCTCTATAAGAGAGAAAATATCATCGGCCACTTGATCAGTGAACTGAGAAGTGTATGGCCATAATGAGATGAAACAATGAGTAATTATTATTTATCTGAGAGTTCAGTGTCATTGGAATATCAAGAAAGGAATTAATATATATATAAGGATGACTAGTTCCATGCCTTATATTAATTCTGATATTTATGGGTAAGGGACTATGTAAAATTGCATTAGGTCACTAAATGCCATATGTATTTTCATTTAATTTGAAATGCTATAATATCTTGCTAGAGAATATATATAACCTTTGCATTTAATTCATTAATTCATTGCCAACATTATATGGACCTATAGGATCGCACACAAACCATTGGGCTTAAAATATTTAAATAAAGTATTAAGCATTAATTTGGGCTTTAATCAAAGTCAAATTAATGTATGTAATGGGTATTAAAATTGCTATTGGACCTTGGTCCATGAGAGAGAGAAATTCAGCCCACAAGGTTTAATTTCAATTAATTAATTACCTTGTATTAATTTAATTAATTAAGTATTAAAGCCTGAAAGAATTTTAATCAAATTAAATCACTTGAATGGAGATTAAAGTGACCGAAATTCCAAGGTAAATATCAAGGAATTTCGGCACTTGCATTAATTTTAATTATGTAATTTATTAGATTAAAATGTCTTATGTTTTATTTCAAATTAATTTGAATTTTAAATTCAAAGAGATTGAACTAATATATGTTACTTATTTTTAGGAAGTGATTGAGGTTGAATTAATTATCTTGTGGTAGTAAATTCAGATCAAACACTTGCCAAAAGATAATGATATATATTAGTAAAGAAATAAAACCCTAGGAGACACTAGTGGTGGCATGATTTTGTTCTCTCTCACAAATAATTCTTTTGGCCGACTTTCACAAGGAGAAAGGATTATTCCTTATTTTTCTTGTGTTCTTGGGCATTAATAGCACTTAAAATAAGTATAAGATCAAGTCTTGTAGCTTCAATCTATTGCCATTACACAATACTTTAAAAGAGAGCTAGCAATCTCGATTTTTAAGCCATCTTTGCAAGTGTGTGTGTGAGAATAGAGAGGAGTGGCGTAAAGGCTGTCCCTTGGAATTGGTGATCAAGATCTAAGGTGGATAAATTCATCTTAGTTGCTGGTCATCACCAAATTCCAAGTTTTAAAAGGCATCTAAAGTTGTAAGTTTTAAAAACCCTAAAAATTGCATGTTTCGATTATTGTCATGAAATTGTTTGGCATGTATGATTGATTTTATCGTTTTTTCGCTGCACGATTACCATGTACATATCATGTCATATTCCATCAGTGGTATCAAAGCCTAAACATGCTTATTTTAGTGGTTTAGATGCATGAAATAATTAATCAAAAATCGTTATTTTAAATACATGCAATGCTGAAATTTTCTGTTTTGAGTTTTCTGCATTGTTTGGTGTAAAAACAATTTTAAATGATTAGATAGGTATTATAATTAATATGACATGTTAATATACTGTCCTAAGATGTTCTATGAGCTGTTAATGGTCTGATTTAATTGATATACCCGATGGTACATGTTAATATTAAAACTAGGTGATGTTAATTGTTAGTTTAACAAATAGATTTAAATATTAAATGTAAAAATAATTTTGGCATGTTTGTAAGTGATTTTTAAAGATTAAATATCAGGTCTGGACATATTTTAAATTTGGTTTTAATTCTGATCCATGACAATTTAATTGATTAATTTTAAAATAACTTAAAACTATAACTAGTTTGTGTTTGTTACATGTTTAATCAACATTGTTTGTTTTGTTTTGATTAAAATGGTAAAAACACATTTAGATCAGATTGGTACAGAATATTAAATCAATATTTATGACCTTATTTAAATTATTAAATGACTCATAAAATTGATTTTAGTATTTGTGCATTTTTGTGGCATCACATAAGCATTAAACAACTAGTTTTGTTGTTTGTTTGTTTTTATATGCATGCTATGTATCATATATATGTTCTTCATGATTTTGTGTTTTAATTCATGTTGGTACATATTATATGTATTTTTAATGTTTATGGGCTGTATGACATAAAATTAAAAATGGAAAAAATTGGAAATTATGCTAGAGTTGATTTAAGCACAAATCTAACTCGTTTGTGTTTTGGGCTTTTAAGAGAACTTATTCAATAAGAGAATTTAGTCCATTGGGCTTCAACCCATGCCCATCACGGGGTCATCTCTTAAAGGTTCAAGTACACAATTTCCATTGATGGGCTTGGCTAATTTAATTAAAATTGGACTTTGTTTGATCCATGAATGTTTTGTATATTTATTTTCTTGTTTGGTGTGATGAATGGATATGCATGGTGCATTCATGGGCCCTGGGTTTTTACAATTAAATATGGCCTGCGAGCCATTATGTATTATTGTAAAAGTTTCATTTATTTCTTAGAATATAATTTACTTGAAGACTTTGTAAATCAAGACGAAGCCCATCGGAGTGGAGAAGCCCAACTCGAAGATTCTTATTTAATAGTATAGAATCTTAGTTATAGGTTTTTGGGCCCATGTTTGTCATGTTTTACTTTATACAATTATTTATATATGCATGCTATGTATGGATGACAAATCGTATGCCATGTAAGCCGTAATAAAATGAATCCCTAAAAATAGTAAGTCACAAAGTTTCCTTCCTAATTCGAAACATGTCAAGGCATCGATCATCGGTCACACAGACTAGGAGTCCTAGATGCACCCATTTATCTTTGTCAGGCATGAGTTGTGAATGTAGGTTGGACTTAACATGGAAAGGGGATGCCCGGACCTAGGCAACTAATAAATGGGTTTGTGTTATAACATCTTAAGATGTTAGCCCATTTGATCCAAGAGTCATGTACAAGACATGATTGGAGTTTTTCCTACCTAAGTAACTTAACTTGTTAGGTGTACAAGCTCAGCTTGACTAATAAGTTGTTGTGAAAAGTGGATCTTGGCCCACATTAAAATCACTAACGCGAATTATTTAAAGGAATATTAATTCGGTTTGTGGGATTATAAATAAGACCTCATTTAATCTTGCTAAATTTTATTGTAGATTGAGAATGGCTTCTTCAAACAATAATTTCTCATTGCGATCGGTCCTTGAAAAGGACAAATTAAATGGCACCAATTTCATAGACTGGTCTCGAAACTTAAGAATAGTTCTTAAAGAAGAGAAAAAGTCGTATGTTTTGGATGCACCCTTGCCTAAAGAACCTGGTAGGAATGCCTCTGCGGTTCAAAAGGAAACTTTTGAGACCAAGAAGAGCGACTCCAATAATGTGACCTGTCTGATGCTAGCCACTATGGTGCCTGACTTGCAAAAGCAATTTATGGACCAAGAGGCTTATGCGATCATGGTGCACCTCAAGGAGATGTTCCAAGAGCAAGCTCATCATGAGAGGTTCATGACAACAAAGGACTTAATTTCCTGTAAGATGGCTGCGGGTACTCCTGTTAGTACCCATGTACTCAAGATGAAAGGGTATCTTGATACTCTTGAGAAGCTTGAGGTACAAGTGCCAAAGGAATTGGCCACTGACTTGATCTTAGGATCATTGACTGATGATTATGATCCATTTGTGATGAATTATAACATACATGCAATGAACAAGTCAGTCACTGAGCTTTATGGGATGCTTAAGAATGCTAAAGAGAACATTCGAAAGACCAATCTCGTACTGATGGTTTAAGGGGACATTAAGAAGGGACCCGCTAAGGGAAAGGGAAAGGGAAAGGCAAAACCCAAGAATGACCTGGCTTGCTTCAAGTCAAATGGGAGTGCACCTCAGGCCCAATCCAAGCCCAAGGCATAAAAGCTCAAAGAGAGTGAGAGCACTTGCTTCCACTGCAACAAAGTAGGGCATTGGAGGAAGAATTGCGCACTCTTCAAGGAAGAAAAAAAAAGAATGGAGCCAAGGCATCCAGTTCTGGTATTTTTGTTGTTGAAATTAACCTTTCTATTTCTACCACTTGGGTATTGGATATTGGTTATGGTTCTCACATTTGTTCAATTGTACAGGGGTTAAGAAATAGGCGGTTACTTAGGAAGAATGAAGTGGACCTCCATGTAGGAAATGGAGCACGAGTTGCTGCCATTGAGATAGGCGACTATCAACTCACTTTACCTTTCGAACTTTGTTTAGTTTTGAAAAATTGTTATTACGTGCCTGCTATGAGCAGAAACATTATTTCAGTTTCTTGTTTGGATTTGGATGAATTTGATTTTGTTATTAAAAATGGCAATGCTTATATTCATCGCTAAGGAATTTCTTATGGCAATGCCATGTTGCAAAATGGCTTTTACATCCTTGATCTACAAAACAAAGAGTCCATATACAACATTAATACAAAGAGGGTTAAATCAAACGAATTGAACCCTACTTACTTCTGGCATTGTCGTTTAGGGTATGCAAACGAAAAATGCATTTCAAGACTCCACAAAACTGGAGTGCTTGGGTCATTCGACTTAGAGTCTTATAATACATGCGAGCCATGTTTGCATGGAAAAATGACAAAGAGTCCTTTTAACAAGAAAGGTGAAAGGACTAATGGCTTATTGGAACTAATACATACCAATATATGTGGACCATTAAATACACAAGCTAAAGGTGGTTTTAGCTACTTCGTGATGTTCACAGATGACTTCAGTCGATATGGCTATGTCTATCTAATGAAGTACAAATCTGAAACTTTTGAGAAATTCAAAGAGTTTAAGAACGAAGTAGAAAAACAACTTGGCAAAAGTATAAAAGCCATTCGATCAGATCGAGGTGGCGAATACTTAAGCCAAGAGTTTGACAATCATCTAAAAGAGTGTGGTATTATTTCATAGCTCACTCCTCCTGGAACACCACAATGGAATGGTGTGTCCGAAAGGAGAAATCGAACTCTGTTGGACATGGTTCGATCTATGATGAGTCAAGCAAATATTTCTGTCTCTTTTTGGGGTTATGCATTAGAAACTGCTGCATTTCTACTAAATCGTACTCCAACTAAAGCAGTTGAGAAGACACCATACAAGGTATGGACTGGGAAAGAACCCAATATGTCGTTTCTCAGGATTTGGGGCTGTGAAGCACATGTTAAGAAATTAACATCTGACAAACTAGAGTCCAAATTCACTGTCTGCTTGTTTCTGGGTTATCCCAAAGAAACAAAGGGATACTACTTTTACTCACAAGTCGAGAACAAAGTATTTGTTGCTCGCAAGGCTATTTTCTTGGAAAAGGAGTTCCTTCTCAAGAAAGACAGTGGGAGTAAAGTAGAAATTGAAGAAATTCAAGCGTCACAAACTCCTATAGAGGATGAGTTGGAAGTGGGATCAAGTTCACAACCAGTTGCGGAACAAGAACCCATTACACAAGTACCTAGAAGGTCCGGTAGGGTACGTCAGGAGATTGAGAGATATGGATTTCTAATCACTGACAGTGACACTATTGAGTTAGTAGATCGTGAGGATCCTACTACCTACCGAGAAGCTATTGAGAGCCCAGACTCGAAAAATTGGCTTGAAGCCATGAAATCCGAGATGCAATCAATGTACGATAACCAGGTTTGGACCTTGGTTGATCCACTGAAAGGTGCTAAGGTAATTGAATGCAAGTGGCTATTCAAACTCAAAGCTGATAAGACCTACAAAGGTAGACTAGTAGCAAAAGCTTGTCGACAAACTCATGGTGTAGACTATGATGAAACCTTTTCTCCTGTAGTCATGCTCAAGTCCATTAGGATCTTGCTTGCCATAGCAGCATATCATGATTATGACATATGGAAAATGGATGTCAAAACTGCTTTCCTCAACAGAAATTTACTTGAGGATGTGTATATGACACAACCTGAGGGTTTTGTCAATCCCAAGCATCCTAAGAAGGTTTGCAAGCTTTAAAAATTCATTTATGGATTAAAGCAAGCATCCCGAAGTTGAAATCTTCATTTTTATGAGGCAGTCAAAGAATTTGACTTCATCAAGAACGAAGATGAGCCTTGTGTGTACAAGAAGGTTAGTAGGAGCATAATAGTATTTCTGGTCCTATATGTGGACGACATCCTTCTCATTGGAAATGACATTCCAACATTGCAAAAGGTTAAGCAATGGTTGGGGAAATGTTTCTCAATGAAAGACTTAGGTGAAGCTGAGACAATACTTGGTATTCGAATCTATAGAGATAAATTGAATCGGCTTTTAGGACTAAGTCAAAAAAAAGTACATAGACAAAGTACTAAAGCATTTTGGTATGGGAGACTCAAAGAAAGAGTACATACCTTAGGCTTTGGGATTTCCTTTGACTAAAGAACAGTACCCTAAAACCAAAGAGGAAAGGGACAACATGAGTATAATCCCATATGCATCTGCTATTGAATCTATCATGTACGCTATGTTATGTACTAGGTTGGATGTTGCTCATGCACTGAGTATAACCAGTAGGTTTCAACAAGACCCTGGTGAGAAGCATTGGTCTGCTGTAAAAGGGATTCTGAAGTACCTACGAAGGACTAAAGATCACTTATTGGTGTATGGTGGTCAAGAAGAGCTCGTCATACAAGGTTATGTCGATACTACTTTTCAAACCAGCACTCAGGATTCTAGATCGCAATCTGGATTCATTTTTATTTTAAACGGTGGTGTTGTCAGCTGGAGAAGCTCGAAGCAAGAAACCGTTGCCGACTCAACTATAGAATTTGAGTATATTGCAGCGAGTGAGGTTGCAAAAGAGGCTGTTTGGATTAAAAAATTTAATTTATAGATTAAGAGTGGTCCCAGCATCCTAGATCCATTAGAAATTTTTTGTGACAACAACGGGGCCATCGCACAAGCCAAGGAGCACCGATCACACTAGGAATCCAAACACATACTCAGGAGGTACCACCTGATCAGAGAAATCATTGATCGAGAAGACGTCAAGGTTAGCAAGATAACAAGTGAAGATAATGTAGTAGATCCTTTGATGAAACAGTTGCGTCCAAATCTGCACGAAGCTCATTTGAGAGCATTCGGTATTAGGGCTATGCCCAATTAGGACTAGTGCTAGTGGGAGATTGTTAGTGTAAGCCCTAGCCCCAATACATTGTAATAAAACACTTTAATTAATAAATGAAGAATTTATTTTATCTATTGTATTCCCGTACATATCAATTGATAGAACTATCCAAGAATGTTGTTTCAGTTTAAGTTATCATGTGTGAGGCACATGGTTGTAAGACCTTAAAACAAATGAGACTTCATTCTAAATATCCCTAGTCAATCATTGTTATGGGAATAAAAAATGAATTAAGACTAGTATGCTCTCTCTGATAAGTTGAGTTTTGTCTTACGGATCATAAGGACAAGAGTGTCAATCAGAGATCATAGATACATGTTTAGAACATGGTATCTAGATTCGATCCGTTCATGAGAACACTACATGGTACAAGTCATAAGTGTTTCTCATATGCAAGTTTTGTATCGGAGTTCTTAAACCTAAAATCTCTATGAAACTCTTTATGAATTACTGTATGCTTTGACATACACCTAACGTGCTTGTAACAGAGTGACAAGTATGGGTATGCTTGGGTATACATTGATTCATGTTAGAGAGCATGAGAAAAGTGAGGGGATTACCCCTCTCTATAAGAGAGAAAATATCATCAGCCACTTGATCAGTGAACTGAGAAGTGTATGGCCATACCGAGATGAAATAATGAGTAATCATTATTTATCTGAGAGTTTAGTGTCACTGGAATATCAAGAAAGGAATTAATATATATATAAGGATGACTAGTTTCATGCCTTATATTAATTCTAATATTTATGGGTAAGAGACTATGCGAAATTGTATTAGGTCACTAAATGCCATATGCATTTTCATTTAATTTGGAATGCTATAATATTTTGCTAGAGAATATATATAGCCTTTGGATTAATTCATTAATTCATTGCCAACATTAAATGGACCTATAGGATCGCACATAAAGCATTGGGCTTAAAATATTTAAATAAAGTATTAGGCATTAATTTGGGCTTTTAATTAAAGTCAAATTAATGTATATAATGGGTATTAAAATTGCTATTGGACCTTGGTCCATGAGAGAGAGAAATTCAGCCCACAAGGTTTAATTTCAATTAATTAATTACCTTTTATTAATTTAATTAATTGAGTATTAAAGTCTAAAAGAATTTTAATCAAATTAAATCACTTGAATGGAGATTAAAGTGACCGAAATTCCTAGGTAAATATCAAGGAATTTTGGCACATGCATTAATTTTAATTAAGTGATTTATTAGATTAAAATGTCTTATTTTTTATTTCAAATTAATTTGAATTTTAAATTCAAAAGAGATTGAACTAATATATGTTACTTATTTTTAGGAAGTGATTGAGGTTGAATTAATTATCTTGAGGTAGCGAAATTCAGATCAAACACTTGCCAAAAGATAATGATATATAGTAGTAAAGAAATCAAACCCTAGGAGACACTAGCGGTGGCGTGATTTTGTTCTCTCTCACAAATAATTCTTTTGGCCAACTTTCGCAAGGAGAAAGGATTGTTCCTTGTTTTTCTTGTGTTCTTGGGCATTAATAGCACCTAAAAGAAGTACAAGATCAAGTCTTGTAGCTTCAATCTATTGCCATTACACAATACTTTAAAAGAGAGCTAGCAATCTCGATTTTTAAGCCATCTTTGCAAGTGTGTGTGTGTGAGAATAGAGAGGAGTGGCATAAAGGTTGTTCCTTGGCGTTGGTCATCAAGATCTAAGGCGGATAAATTCATCTTAGTTGCTGGTCATCACCAAATTCAAGTTTTAAAAGGCATCTAAAGTTGTAAGTTTTAAAAATCCTAAAAATTACATGTTTCGATTCTTTTCATGGAATTGTTTGGCATGTATTATCAATTTTATCATTTTTTCGCTGCACAATTACCATGTACATATCATGTCATATTCCATCATATATTTGTGGAAAGGCAGTTGAGGAGAGCTTGCCTGACAAGAGTCTATTGGTATATATTTTATCCATTTTATTTTTCTATGTACATTGTTTTATCTTTTTCTAGTTTTGCATTTCTATAATGATGCCAACCATCATATTTTCATATTTATTGTAGTGGACATGGCCACATGTCATGTGTACAGTATCATCATAATGCTCCTTCGGTCTCCTCTTTTTTAATAATTTTCTTTTTAGTTCATTTTTTTATGAAGTTCTATTACATCCATGAATATTTTATTTTGTATAAATTAGATTGAATATTGAAAAAATGCATTAATTATATAATTTTTGTATGAAAAGTTATTTTGACCGGCATAAGCTTTAAAAACATAGGATATCCAATATAGCATGCAATTAAAGCTCAATGTATTCTAAAAAGTGACATTTAGCAATACATATCAATCTTAATTGTAATGTAGTTGTCGTGGTAAAAAGATTGCTTCCATAATTTATTTTTAAATTCTTTTTCCATTATTAAGTATGACATAAATTATCTATTTAAGCAAAAATTACATAAATACTTGTTGTCATAAATTATCATACGTAACCTTTTGGAAGGTTTAAAACTTATGTGATATGCTATGTTAGATTTTTAATAGACTTTGAACTTGAAGTGCTTTCTGGCCAAAGTGACTTTTCATATAGAAATTATATAATTTAAATTTTTTGTTATAAATATAAGCCATTCTTGTAATATAAATCACAACTTTTTTTCTGACCATTCGAATTTCTTAAAATAAGTGGAACTTTTAGTTAGCTGTTATACATGTATATTTAATTTTGTTGCTTTGGATAGACCTTGAAGGACTTGAAACTCGAGTTGCTTCTTACACCTTACAACAAATTAGAGCTGCCATTGGAAACTTTGATTCTACAAACAAAATTAGAGCAGGAGGATTCAGACCTATTTATATGGTATATATTTGTGGAATGGCAGTTGAGGAGAGCTTGCCTGACAAGAGTCTATTGGTATTTGACTGCCTGCTAAATTCTTGATTTAATTAAAGCATATATGTGCAACTTCTTTCACTTAAAATCTTTATTAACTCAGTGTGATTTTGAAATTATAAATAGATCTGAACCTCAATTTCGACCATCTTTTCAATCATAGGATGCATGATGCTAGGGAAGTTGATGTACGAGCTTGTTACACAGCCATATCTAACTTAATTTTCTGCTTATTATGCTTGACTTACAAACATATGTTTGCTCTGGGAGGTTTTTTTGTCCCATTGTTGGATGTGGTGCGCGTCTGGCTCAATGAAGGCTGACGTCTTGGTTGTGCTATTGGCTTTTCATATCAATTTGTTGTTATGTTTTTTCTTCTTTTTGCTACTAGCTATTTTACTATTCTTCACTGCAACCTTACTAACTGGAATTGCTGTTTGTTGGTGATGGCCTCATCAATAAGGTGTGTATTATTTATGGTGTCTATAACTTCATATATGGTGTATATATGATGACTTGAGCTATGAAATTACATATTTTTGTCTTCTTTATTTTAAGCTGCCGTCTACATTTTTCTAGTGGCAGAACTCTTTGCTTGTCTTCTTGTTTTTAATCTATTAAGAAGAACAATAACGGGTCTTCTTTTTCATTTCTAATTGTTCTTTGTTCTTAAACTCTTTATTAAAAATCAGATCTTAAAAATTCATTGAGATTTAAAATTAAATTTACTGCAGCATGTGTGAAACTTCATAATTTGTTGGTGAGATTATAATGAAAAATCATTGAGACTCAGGACTGAAATTATAATATGGGAAGTGGGTCTTCTATCAATTCGAAATATTCCTAGAATGATGAGATAAGGGCCCCTCAAATTCATAAGCTTTATCTGTAAAAATGTGTTTTAATTTCCAGATGCTAATTCTTCTAGTTCTCTATGCTCTTTTCTTTTTCTTTTTATTTCAAAGTTGCTATTGTCTCTATATAAAATGTATAGTTTTGTTACTGTGTTAAGAGTTTCATCTCTATATAAAATGTATAGTTTTTATTTCAAAGTTGCTGTTGTCTTTTCTTTTCTTTTTCTTTTTATTTCATAGTATGCATTGGCCTTTTCATTATCGTAACCATATACCTCCTGCTTATCTCTAGTTCCTTCTGTTTTGATTTTGACAAGAAATTTGGCAGGTAAACTCTAGGACATCAGATATATCTGCTGAACCTGCACTTGGATGATTGGGTATTAATTGAATGATGTAACCATGAGTGTTTAATTCATCTTGCTCTTCTTTGCCATTCCAAGTCAATCTTTTTATTTCTATGCTTTTACAAAAGAAATGTATTATTATTATTGTTCTTTGCCATTCTAAGTCAATGGATGACAATTTAATGATCCTCATTTTTCATTTCATAGGAGAAGAAAACATTATGGCTATTAATAATTTTCTCATTTCATAGGAGAATCATTAGACTTAATAATAATGTTTGAATTTTCTGAAATGATTACAGTTTCATGCCTAAAATTTGGAAACATGAATTGGTTTGTGTTGTAAAATTATTGACGAAAAATTAGAAATCATGTAATATGATTTCTGCTTTTGCGTAGATTTGACAAACTTGGAGAGCTTGAACTTGGATACATGCAGAATTGATGATGAAGGGCTGGCTAATTTAACAGGTCAGTACAAGTGTTGCAATTATAGTTTTAAAAAATATTTCTGATGTTTTATTTAATATTTTTATTCTAATTTCTTTTTGATTATTTATCTTGAAATATGCTTGCATGACATGTTATTGATTTTGTCTTACTGATAATTTTTGGTTTACATTACATTGCCTTGTAATCATATGTTTTTGGCAGTTAATGGCTCTTTGAGGTATACAATCTCACAAACTTTCTTTTCTATCATTCATGGGTTTCTGATATTAAAAAATTGTAATAATTTTTAGCGACGGATTGGCGATGGCAGGACCGTCGTTAATTGTTTTTACTTATGGGTGAATTTAGCAACAAAAATGGTTTCTAGCAACGGAAATTTTTATTCTGTTGCTAAAATTGACCAATTAACCTAAACTTGCGTTGTTGAATTTAGCAATGGAATTTCAATTTTCGTTGCTAAAAATAGCAATGAAATATATTTTCGTTGCTAAAAATAGCAACTGCCGAATTAGCAACCGAAATTTCGGTTGCTAATTTCCGTTGCTATTTTCAATTAGTTACGAAAAATGACATTTTTCGTTACTAATTTTCGTTGCTAAATTGTAATTTTCTTGTAGTGGTTGAGCATGAAGAGTTTGACTGGTCAATATTTATATTTAAATTTTGAAAACAATTCTCTGTAGGGATGAGCATGGTTAACCGAAATTTAGGTTAACCGAAAAATTAGTCTGAAATCGAACCAATTTTTAGGTTAACTGAACCGAAATTTTAGATTTATGGTTTTTACTTTAAAAACCGGTGGTTACCTGAGTTCTAATCAAGATAGTGTGTGCTGTATGTGTGTGTGTCGTGATAGTGATATAGTGAGTGTAGTGAGTGTAGTAGTATTTATATAGTATATATTATATATAATATATATTATGAATTATATTTTAAATTTTAGACCTATATTTTTGAATTTTTATGTAATTTATAAATATTATATTATAATTTTGTAAAATATATATTTTTAGTAAATAAATATTAAAATTATGTGCATAATTAGCATTCTATTATTAGTTTTATATTGAATATTTTTAATTTTTATAATTAATTATGAAAATTTTATTTTTATTTTGATTATTTTAATGGATATTGTATTTAATTAGTATTTTTTCATTTTTAAAGTATTTTTAACTATTAAAAATAATATTATAAATTGTATAATTTATTAAATTTATATATTAAAATTTTTTAACGGTTAACCGATAAATCGATCCAAAAAATCGAATTAAAAACCAAAATCGATATAGTGGTTAACCGATAATAATTGACTGATTTAAAAAAATTGTTAATAGACCGATTAATCGGTCCATGCTCATCCCTAATTCTCTGTATAAGGAGAGGCAGTGCTGTCTATAATAGTCAAAGGAAGCCCCTTCCATCGTGACTGGTGTTAACTAAGCATTTAAAAATTTATTTTAGATTTTATACTCGCAATAACTTTTTTATTTAAATAAAAAAGATCATTCAAGTATTTTATTAAAAATGAATTTAAATTTATTAAATTAGAGAGATCATTTGGTGTGCAATCAAAACTTACGAAACTATGAGGAGCTACTTTAGGTTGAAGATAATACTCTGAATGAAATTAACTTTTCCGTAAAAAAGAAAAGAAAAGAAAAAAGAAACTATCAAGAGACTTGTTCACCCTGAAATAGAAAATCACTAACGTAAATTAACAAATATGTGATCGTACAACATGCCTCCCAGAGTGTCCGAGTATGGAACAATGAGAACCTCGATTTGATGGCTTTAATTATTAATATAATCATATATAAAATGAAAAATCCTTTGAAAATTGTACAAAACCATAACTTGGAATTGGGAATCACGTGATGCCATTAAGACAAAACCACCCGACCAAGAAATTAATTAACTTAATTAATTGAAAATATCACTAGAAGAATGAGTAGTAGTAACAATGGTAGTAATGAGAGAAAGAACATTTTGAATTATTAAGCCAAAATATGAAAATTAAACTAAAATCTGTAGTAAGATTAAGACTGATATGTTTGCTAATTGGCTAACACAAAGGGGATCGATGAGGAATGCCCTTTCTTCTACTTATGCTAGTAGCCATGTCCGCATCAGCTGAGACCTTATTAGCTGATCTTGCACATACGTATAATCCACTTCTTTTCTTTCGTACAATTTCAGTGCACACCATACTCAGATTCTCTGACCCCGATGAGTTGCCGGAAGACCAACTCATCTGGTCATCGGAGTCCACGATCGTCGAATTCGTCATGTCATCATCTCCCATGTCTTGAGGAATCAAGAAGTCAGGACTAAGTGTCAATGAAATGCATTTCCTTAAATATGGAGACAGGTCCTTGTAATGTTTGAGCACAAACTCCACCTACAATAATCATCACAAATTCAGTTTTTTTTTTTTTTGTCTTCAATATTCATATATAATTGTATATTTCAATTGCAAGTTTTTATGTGTAAATGGTATTGATTCCTCCATTATGATAGTTTCTGAAATATATAAACTCAATTAAAGAGCGAGAATTCATTATGACATATTCATTTTATATATATCATTATACCATATATACTTGTTAAATAGAAGATTAGATTTGGTCAGCCGAAATTCTACTATATTAGTCCAATAATGAAATGCGGAGTATATTGTTTAAAAGGAAAACATTTCGTAGAATTATATGATAATGGTATGATTTAAGATAAGAATGACATACCTTGCATCCTAAAGAGCAATGGATAAAAGGTTCTTGAAGACTTCTATCACAAGAAGTGCAATTGTTTCCGGAGCCTTTGAATTGCCTACTCTGAGGTCTCTTCTTGATAAACACCACTTTGGCACTATTTATGGTATAGGCCTAACATATACAAACAATTATAACCAAATTAGATTAGCTTGTCCTGTACACTTCAAATACCGGATGGATTATACAAAAACAAAATATAACTGAACTAGATTAGAAAAAAGCATAAATACACTGAATTATGGTAGAACAATATGATGAGGACATAAGATATAACATCATAATTAGAACTCTAACCTGAACATTGGAGCAGTCAATGAGCTTCTGCAGGTCCTCCAATGAGGGCAAATACTAATGCAACAATCCAAACAACAAACGTTCTTTTCATTTTTCTTCGCAGTTTCATGATAAGAGCAACCCACAAAGAATTTCTGACTATAAAGGGCATCCAACCATGCAGGCTTCTGAATTCCCTACAAAATCAGACCAATCAAATATATATGGAACCAAAATATTCATTAAGAATTTTGATATGTAGAAAATGGATTAAAAGAAACAGAAAGACGCACCATGATCACATAAAGCAACAAAAAGAAAAGCTATCTCTTGATCTTGAGCTTTTATCAAGACAGTGGTGGTGTCAAGATAGAGAGAGTTATAAGAAGATTTATGGAGGTTCACAAGAGAAGAAGGGACATATATTTATTCCTCGGAAGGATTCACAACATTTTGTCAAGAGGGAGAGGAGGGATTCATATATTAATAGTATAAATATATATAGACAGAGAGAGAGAGAGAGATGAAGGGGTAAAATAAGCATAATATATATATTTAAGAAAAAAGAAAAGAAAAGAAAGAGAGAGATTGAGATAGGACGAGAACGTGGGCGCTGTTTCCGTGTCTCCCATTCTATTCAACCTCTTTTTTAAACTATTCCTTCTCATCTCCTTGGCTTATGAGCACTATTGCTAAACTAAGGTCCTCTTGAACTAGCTGCCTTTGTTACTATTTACGATTTAAGAATTTTTATACTTTTTTTATCCTACTTTTATTTTCATTCATCAGTAGTACTCTGCAGCCACTTTCTTTAAGTTGTGTGGTTATTCTTGTTCATGTGCATGATTTGATGGGTTTGTTCATATATGGTGATTCTCATGATTTGTTGATAGTATTCATATTCTATTATTGTTTCATATATGATAATTCTTCTTTTAGACAGATTTCAGTAACTTGTGACTATTCATATATCAGCCAGAGATTGTTTTTAAATATGTTGAGCTTCAAATTAACTTGATGTATTAGTCGGTGAATTTTGTTGGCTTAAAACACAACTTCTCAAAAAGCAGGTTTTTATTATTAAGTTGCACCTTTTGCTTGGAACTTTTATTATTATTATTATTATTATTATTATTATTATTATTATTATTTGGTTAAAGATTGCCTTTTTGAATTCATTCGTCCGATACGGCATATACCTTTGACTTTAAATTCAGAACATAATTACGAGATATTAAGGAGAACATATGTACCCTTCAACTTCTGAAACTATATATATATATACACACACGCACATATAGTCAGTATAATAGCCAAACGAGGAGTTCAAAAAGTTAAAAGAGTCATAATTTTTTTGCGATTCTATGCATTAAGCCTATCTGTGGTAAACTTGAATAATGACTTTCATGATTTTGTTATCTTATTATTTTGATAGCTAAATTTCTCTTTTTCGGTATACCTAGAAATTTTTTACCGACTTTAATTCCCGGGAAAAGAAATATTTATTAGATTCAATTATTTTAAATATAATCTCAAATAACAAATTAAAAACAACACTATAATTTTCATAGCAAATTAGGTTGTATTTATTAAATCGACTTAGATAAAAATATAAAATAGTCAAAATAAAATCGAAAAACATTTCAATTTTTTTTTTCAATTATTTGTTAAATTTTTTTAAAATAAACTAAAAATTATATCTTTTTAATTCTTCCATTGTTTTTCATATGACAAAATACATAAATTCATATTTTTACTTTATATCAAGATATGCATATCTTGATTTTTTAAAATACAAACTGTTAACAAATCACATAACTTTTTTTATGCATTTCATTTTTTTAATAAATGCTTAAAAAGTCAGAAAAATTGGAATAGCTACATTTTTTTTTTCATTTTGACATTTCTAAATTTAACAAACGTTATCTTAAAATTTTATTATGTAAATACCATAAGTTTGATCTAATTAAAATTAATGATCAAGCGTCACTCTAGAATTTAATAACTTCAATAATAGCTTGCAGTTTGAATCAATTAAAAAAATATATATTCTTTCTTGTGTTTTCCTACATTTTTCATAAAAGGGTGAATAGTAAAAGAATATTTGAGATAGTAATTTCTTTGCTTCGATTTTTTTTTCTAAAGCTTGATTGGAAAATTCTATTTACACCTTTTTAATTTTAAAATTTCTATACCATTTATTTAAAATTCGATAATATTTACTTTAATTCTTATAATAGATATTAATTAAACTAAAAGAAAGAAAAAAAATTATATAATTGAAAATAGAAGAAAGCATTAACAAACATACGGATTACTGTAATGGTTTGTTGAAAGCAGCGAAAGTAATAATTACTACGAAGGAATTGTCACTTGTTATTAACTTGCTTTACTATGATTTCATTAAGAAAACAATTCTCCTTTTAGAGTTTGAGTATTTTATATCACAATTTGTGATGTTTTCGCCTTGAAACTCAGTTCACATGAAATTAATATAAAACAATATCTAATTGGATAGTAATTAATCTGATTCAAAACATCTTACATTGAATTGACTTGAGAATCCATTCATTTTAATTTGCAACCCAAAGTTACCTTACTTCACCTAAAATGCTCCAAATAATCCATTGGCCGGTTCTAGTTCTGGTTGTACTTTAAGGTCACTTTTTTTAAAGCGTTATAAAATCATTTTTCAACTTAGAAAAAAAACACACACACACACATAAACACACACTTGTAGTTAGTGTTTTGAAAATGGCCAAATACATAAATAAGCACTCCAATTTAACACCATTTTTCATTTAAATACTTGAACTAAGTAGATGATCAAATAAACACTTTAATTCAGAGA
The DNA here is from genome assembly GCA_037975025.1 of Excoecaria agallocha. Classification (NCBI taxonomy): domain Eukaryota; kingdom Viridiplantae; phylum Streptophyta; class Magnoliopsida; order Malpighiales; family Euphorbiaceae; genus Excoecaria; species Excoecaria agallocha. Next base: position 8,428,699 of record CM075818.1, on the reverse strand, counting down.
TAGTCGTACATTTAGACCATTATTGCTAACATGGCAAAAAGCTTATAATTTACATACAACAAAACACGTGAAAGGGAAAAAGTGCAGATGTGGGCAACTTTACCTTCCCAAAACCCTATACTAATTTCCCCTTCTTCTCCTTCCAATTTCATTTTCTCTATCTTTCCCCATTAATTTCTCTTTCTTTTTCACCCTTTTTCTTTTAATCCTGATATCTGCAATGAGAATATTAACAAGGCATGTTCTAGCGTGTTTTCTCCGTTTATTGATTCGCCATCATCGAACAATGGCACCTTGCCCACTGTGCTGCTTAGCTAGAGTGTGAAGGCGAAAGAAGATGAAGTAGTTTTGTCTCTGCCATCGCTGGGGAAGTAAAAAAAAAAACACTACCATTCTAGGTTTTGTTGTTGGTGTCTCATTTTCAATTATGTCTCTTGTATTCATCTCCTTTGCTTTGGTAAAAAAATAGAGAAAACAATCAAATTTAGAGGGAAAATAGTACTATTAGATACTTTTGAGGCTTGCTTTTGTGGAGCTGCGTTTGTTTTAGTGGTGACTAAGTAACTACAGGGGTTTTTTTTTGGTAATAAAAAGGTGAGCACAACCCATAGAAAACAAACACTAACAAGCAAAAGGAATGCCAGTTACATCATGGCAAAGCCAGGTCTTTAACCCAAGTTGAGGAGATAGCAAAATATGATATCCTGGAGGAAAACCATGGCCTAAATGAGCCATAAAATCCGCTGCAAAATTGGCGTCCCGGTGGATATGATGGAAGGTTATGTCTGAGAAATCCTTTGATAGTTGATAGATATGATCAATAAGAAAGACACAAGTGGAACTCGCTAAGCATTTGCCATTAATCATATCAACGGCCATTTTATTATCGCTTTCAACGATAACTTTGTGAAATCCTTCCTTTTTCGCCCTATGAATCCCATAGAAAATGCCCCAAAGCTCTGCCACTAGGATGGGACAAGCCCCAAGATTGACCACAAACCCGCTACACCAGCTGCCTTGATGATTCCTCAACACCCCACCACAAGTAGCAGCTCCTCCGACAGAAATCGAAGCATCCGAATTAATTTTAAAGAATTAAGCAGGGGGAGGGGACCATGCTGTCCTGATTGGGTCCATCTTCCCCTTACTTATTGGGTCCATCCTAGCCCATGCTGTATGATAGGCTTTAGCCAAATTCACAGCATCTTGCAGTAAAGGAAAAGTTGGTCTGTGGTTATTTTGGAAAATGGAACCATTTCTGTTCTTCCAAATGAGCCAGCAGCCAATAGCGAAGAAATTAAGCCATCGAATCCCCTTATACTGCAGATTCTGGCATTGCATGTTTATCTTCATCCAACTTCTTAGATCAATAGCTTCCATAAACATGTTGTAGAGGTCCTTAGGGAAGCACATATTCTAAAAGTAAAATGCAACAAAGCAATCCCTTAACAAATGAAGACTTGTTTCTTTTACAGTGCCACAAAGTGGACAGTTATCCGACGTGGTAAAATGTCTACTTGTCCTCTTTGAGTTGGTCATGATGCCCTTATTGAGAGTCATCCAAAGGAAAGTCTTGATTTGATGAGACACCTTCACCTTCCAATTTTGACCCCAAAGATTGTTGGTATCGCCAGCCAGGTTCCCACTCAACAAATCATAAGCAGATTTAACAGTGAACTCACCTGAAGGGGAGAGATCCCAAAAGGCTTCGTCAGTCGGTGCACTGGAATAGAGTGAGCAAATAGCAGCTATCTTGCCCGGAGTGTTATGAGAGAAAAAGTTAGCAAACATCCCCCAGTTCCAGCCTCCATGGTCGTTGGCAAAGTAGACTACCTTCTTATCAATTAGACCTTCTAGGATAGGTTTACAAGTGATGTGGAATAAGGAGGAAGGGACCCCAGGCACCCACTTGTCAAACCAAAAATGTACTTTATGACCGTTGCCAATAATCCAAAAGGCGTGATTTTTTGTATTACTCTAGTGTTTATATATCCCCCTCCAAAGCGGAGAGCTATTACGGTGGATAATAGGATGAGCGTTAATGGAATCCTTAAATTTATATTTAGTAGCTAGAACTTGAACCCACAACTACTGAGAATTTACTAAAAGATTCCAAGCTAGCTTCATTATAAATGTTGCATTAAGGAGTTTGGAGTCTCTAAAAGCAAGGCCACCCTTGTTCTTGGGAAGAGTGCACGTGCTCTAAGGGACAAGCACCAGCTTTTGAGTGTCCTCTGACCCACCCCAAATAAATCTACGAGAAATTTTGTTAAAGTCTGAGCACAAAGTAATAAGAACCACTGAGGTATGCATGATATAGGTGGGTAAGGAAGAGAGGGTTGATTTTGCTAGAGTATATCTCCCAGCCATCGAGATATTGGAGGAATTCCAACTAGCCAGCTTACCCTTCATGTGATCAAGGATAAAAGCATAGTGCTTCCGGGAGACCCTCGAATGAAGGAGGGGTATACCAAGATACTTGCCCAAGTCAACAACTTCTTTAAAACCTAAACAATGATTGATCTCCCTGCAAAGATGAGAACCATTATTCTTAGAGTAGTGGACATTAGTTTTTTTGCCACTAACTTTCTGTCTTGAGCTAGCACAAAAGTCATTAATCACATTATTAATAGCCTCAGCCTATCCAACCTCAGCTTCAGCGAAGAGAATCAAATCATTTGCAAAGAAGAGGTGGCTTAAGCACGGGCCACCCCTACTCAACTGGATAGGTTTCCACACACCATTTGTGATAGCTACCTGGATGCCTTAACTCAGCCTTTCCATACAAAGAACAAAGAGATAGGGGGAGAGGGGGCATCCTTGACATAAACCACGACTCGGAATGAAAGAAATAGACATATCACCATTCTATAGCAGTTGAGTGGATGAATGGGTGACGTAATTCATGATAACTTCAACCATGTTCCTGTTTAGCCCAACATCAATAAGAGTGTCCTTGAGAAACTCCCAACTAATATGATCGTAGGCCTTTCCCAAATCAACTTTGATGGCCACGACACCAATTTTACCTTTCCTGGATCTCATGGAGTGAATAACTTCTTGGGCAATGATAATGTTCTCTGTTATATGCCTACCTGGGACAAAGCTAGTTTGGGTAGGGCTAATCAGGGAGGGCAAGAGAATTTTAAGTCTATTAGCCTAAGTTTTCCTGACAATCTTGTAAAGCACTGTGTATAAGGCTATGGGACGAAATTGTGATATGTTTTTAGGAGCATTAACCTTAGGAATCAAATAAAGAGAATTTTAAGTTTATTAGCCAAAGTTTTCCTGACAATCTTGTAAAGCACTGTGCATAAGGCTATGGGACGAAATTGGGATATGCCATCCACTGCCGGGGACTTCCACAGCTTCATATCCTTAAGAGCTTCCCAATCTTATCATTAGAGTACTCTCTAGCAAATTCCTCTACCTTGTCTCTATACTAGGAAAGCAGCCTTTAATATGATATGGCCTACGATTCTGACAGTCTTTCGTGTAGAGGTTAGAGAAATTAACCGCCATAGAGAAGCTATTGATCATTCTGCCAGACAACGTCCCTATCCTGAAGGAACTTAATCCTATTTCTTTTCCTTCATCGGATAGTTCTTTGGTGAAAAAAGAAGTTGTTCTTATCCCCTCACAAGATGCAAAATTGACTATTTACAAATACACTCCAAAATATCTACAAGGATTTAAATAGTAATAATAATAATAATAAATAAAATAAGATAAATAACGAGTATTTACAAACTTCACAGTACAAGAAGAAATAATTTTAAATTTATATCCTAGACTTTTAAGTTGGCCCACTGCTGTTGTCTTGATTCTAGCCTCTACATTAATTACATAAATACCTATACAGATAGAAAGCTATCGTGCTAAGCATGAATTTCAGTGGGTAATAAGTTTATATTCAAAGGTAATTAAACTGCACAATAGGATTAGTAAAAGATATTCAATGATTATTAAATACTCAAAGCACATATTCCAAATAGCAAAGAAGTGCAATTCGAAATATTGTAATTTCCTAAGCTTTTACTTACTGCCACGATTAAAAATCGAATTGGAGTGATTACCATCAGGTTATGCATAAAAAACATTCAGATACACACACCACACACACATATATAGCAGAAGGACACTCTAATAGGTGTCAAACAAAAGGGGTATTAAACCCAAAATTCTTAATTCAGAAGGTGTAAAACACCAAGTTCAGAAGACACGAATGTGTCATAAAAGCAGCTACAAAAAGGACTTAGGCATGCCTAAAATATATGACAACGGGACTTCTAAATCTGACCTTACCTTAATAACCTCTCACAAAAATTTAGAAAATCCAAACAAAAAAGATATGTATAAGTATATATATATGTATATAAACTATACAATATCATTAGAGAGAACATGTCATCAAAATTCTCCCATTAAATTGCAATAAAATGTTTTAAGATTAAAGCATTCATTGTATCTATTATAAGTCAAGTCATATAATAGATTGCTAGGAAATTTACATAGCTTTAAAAATGTATTGAAGTAAATTCAGAGGAAAGGAACAAAAATCACAATATTCATAAACAAGATAAGGGTGACTCGACTGAGCTAGGTTTTGTCCCAGCTGGGTTGGTCTCTTATAGACTGATGGTGGACTAGTGACCTGGTTGAGCTAGTTTTTGTGTTTGCTGGGTTGATTTGAATTTTTGCATCCCTATCGAGAAGTTCCAAGGCTAACCCACCTTTAGGATATACCCACAACATATCTTCTACCAACAATATTTCTAGCATGGCTTTAATTCTAAAGCCTAAAAATCAACTATTTTGCATTGATTTTACAAATTATAACTCATATCCTAGAAGTTGTCCAAACCCAAAAAAAATCAAATAACCTTCCTCACTATGGACTTAAGGATTAATTATCACCTATCCATGGATTTTTGGCTAAATAATTCTAGCACCTTATCTTATCTAATCTACTTATGGAATTCAAAGAAAAGAAAACAACCCTAAGGTTGTTCAACTCTGATTTCATATGTTCAAAACTTATAGCAAGAATTTTTTAACTTTAATTCTTGTATGAATACAAAATAGGTGCTCACAATTACCTTCTCCGACCCCAGCACGATATGAGTAAAAAAATAGAAATAAAGAAACCAACAACTTTGAATCTTTTAATATGTATAAAATTGCTTATTCACTTACCTTTTAGAGACAACAGGCCTAAATCTTTATTCTAGATCATCCTTTCTCCTTTTTCTCATGCTATATAGCTTTATCCTTTATATACACTCTTCATTTTTCCTTGCTACCAAGAAAAGATCAAAGAATAAAGAAAGAAATGAGAAGAAGAGAAGATGTTTTGTAACTACAAAAAATATGGTAAATTATCTCTTCTCCTAATGGCCAGTTTAGCTAAAAAAAATAGGGGTTGGCAAGTTTTGCCTCTTTTACTTCTTAAGGGATCTAGAAATTTGATGTAAAATTTCTATTGGTGATCTCATAAAGATCTTAACAAAATATCATTTTAATCCCTCACTAATAATTTATTTACAAATTAAAATTTGAGTCTAATTTTTATTTCAATTTAAACCATCAATTACAGAGGTATACTCAATTTCTAACTTTTACATTACACTTAGTACCCATAAAAATTTCATAATTGCCAAATACATCCCCAAATCAACTAGGATGTCATTTAGGTCGTTACATTTCTCTCCCCCTTATAGGAATTTAATCCTTAAAATTCATACCCAGCATCAGATAGCTCTAAATAAAAAGGGGAAAATAATGTAATATGATTAAAACTAGCCGTGTTAATGTCTATCAACACGTGCAAGTTAAGCATCTATGTAAGGAACCAAAATAAGCCTTAGTAGAATTCAAAGGCATTATCATTTTATTAATGTCTAATCAAGCTTAATTAGATGAATTATTATAAGTTAAGACATTTATAATTATTGTCTTTAAGTGAAGGAGGGTAAAATAATTAGTTTATCATATGTATAATTGGAAAAAAAATAAAGTTAATGCGGTCAATTGGGTAAAAGTGTGATTAAATGTCAATTATGGTATATTTATGTTTTGATGGACCAAATTAAATAAAAGAAAAGTTATTTGGGGTGTAATTAAAAGAGGATAGAAATTTTGGGGCCAATGTTGAAAGAAGGATTAATTGGGGTTGATTTCATAAGAGAAAGAATATAAGGGGTTGAAATTGTGATGAAAAAGTTAGTGGGGGAGGATTTTTTATATGAAAAATATTTAAGGATCTAAAGGAGACTTATCCTCACACTTTACACTTTAGAGCATTGCATGTTAGAGAGAGAAAGACCACTTTTAAGGTATAAAAAGGGGGAATGACGAATTTTGAAGAAAGAATATAATTTTTCCTTCATCTCTCCCTAAAGAAATAACTCTCTCTCTCTCTCTCTCTCTTTCTCTCACAATTCTCTCAAGGAATTTCTTATGTGTGTGGATGGATATAAGGTTTTTGAAGGTAATATGCAAAGGTAAAAGGTTAATTTCATCATTTACTTCATCTTATTTCTTGTTATGGTGATGAGTTTCAAGAGAGAAAATATTGGATATTGATGCATATATGAAATGTAAATTGTAGAAGAGAAAGTTAAGAAGAATAAGAGAAAAGGAGTTGTATAAAGATTGAAGAAGAGTGGATTTCGGCTAAGGTATGGGAAATTATGTGTTTTCTTGCATGCATGTGAGCAATAAAGAGAAACATGGAATATTGTATGAGATCAAGAACAAAAGAACCAAAAATTAATTTTTGATGGCTTTAAATAAGAACAATTATGGAAATGGTTGAATGCCTTGCTATATTTTTCGTATAACTTGGGCTACAAACTCTAATTAAGTTCATTTCAATTGGTAATTTCACATAATACTTGTACCTACATTTTTTAGAAGAAACCTAAGGTTGTTTTTGCCTCTTTGTAGCCTTAATATTTGATTGAAATTAAAAGTGAATTGTAGTCAATTTTAGTAGAAATTTGTAGTATTTTGAGTATAATTGTTTGTATAGTTGTCAAAATGATATAAGGCCACTTTCTGGTTGAACTAAACTTATATCTCCACAATTTATATGAAGAAATCATAAATTGATTCTATTTCTAAGAATGTCAAAATTTAACTTGAATTTGGAATAGTTGATAGCACTATTTCCACAAACAATCTTAGTATTTTTGCAATATCTTGAGATTTAGTTATGAGAATTAGATAATTTTATTTCAGTTATAAAATAGATTCCCATATCTACCTTTCCTATGAAGAAATCAAAGTCTAAATATGCCTTTAAACCTACCTAAACTTAATTTGAAAACCAAAATCTTGTGCTGCCTACCAAAATGAATAGGCATTAGTAATTTCTAATTATCTTGAGTTATAGAAAAGATATTGCAATGATTCTTGATGTTTCAGAAACTAGAAACATAGAGGAACAAATTTTTATTAGCATTTTTGTTGAAAATACAATTTGAAGGTCAAAAATTGCTCACAATGTGAACTTGGAAAACTGTTGCTGCCCTGTGATGACTCACACAATTGTCACGACTAGTGATAGTGTACTCTCTATAACGACTCGGCCATTTTTCATGAGTCATAAATCCTTCTTTTTTGAGTCATCCCTTCTATTTGATTCATTCCCTTAAGCCTATAAATCGATACTAAAGCTTCTTTAGACCTTCCTAAACACTTTTAGTGCATTAATGGAAGCATAAAGATAAAGGTTTTAAATAAGAATAACATGTGATTCCAGGTCACAAATTGATATAAAGTCCATCTAAACCTTTTTAAGTAATTATAGAGCATATCTTGACATAGAAACAACACATAATGAGGGACACATACATTAAACATTTGATGATATCATAGTGTAAAGCAATTGGCATGATCAAAAGTTGAAATAAGTACAATGAAATTGTAAGCTAAGGTAAATTATTATTTACCATATATATATATATGATAACACGAATAGGATATAATGTGATGGTTGATGGAAAATGACATGGTATGTACATGATAATCATGCAGCGAAAAAACGATAAAATTCGATCATACATGTCTTACAATTCCATAACAAGAATCGAAACATGCAATTTTAGGGTTTTAAAACTTATAACCTTAGATGCACTTCAAGATTTGATTTTGATGATGATCAACAACCAAGAAGGATATGTCAGCCTTAGATCATCACCACCAATGCCAAAGGAACAACCTTTACGCCACTCCTCTCTATGTTCACACACATAATGCAAGCAAAGCTTAAAACCAAGATCGCTAGCTCTCTATTTAAGTATTGTGTAATGGAAATGGATTGAAGCTACAAGATTTGATCTTGCACTTCTTTTAGTTGCTATTGCTACCTAAGAATACAAGAGAATGAGGAAGAATCCTTTCTCCTTGTGAATTCGGCCAAGTGAATTTTGTGAGAGAGAGAGAGAGTTTTCACGCTGCCACCACTAGGGTTTTATTTTTTTCATACAATATTTATATGTCATTTATTTTTAAGTGTTAATTCTAAAATCCACTACCTCAAGATAGTTAATTTAGCCTTAATTACTTCCTAAAATCAAGTGACATATATTAATTCAAACTCTTTTGAATTAATTTGAAATAAATCTAAGACATTTTAATCTAATAAATCACTTAATTTAAAACTTATACATGTGCCAAAATTCCTTGATATTTATCTTGGAATTTTGGTCACTTCAATTTTCATTTAAGTGATTTAATTTGATTAAAATTCTTTTAGGCTTTAATACCCAATTAATTAAAGTAATACAAGATAATTAATTAATTGAAATTAAACCTTGTGGGCTAAATTTCTCTCTCTCATGGACCAAGGTCCAATAGCAATTTTAATACCCATTACATACATTAATTTGACTTTAATTAAAAGCTCAAATTAATGCCCAATAATTTATTTAAATATTTTAAGCCTAATGCTTTGTGTGCGATCCTATAGGTCTATTTAATGTTGGCAATGAATTAATTCAAAGGCTATATATATTATCTAGCAAGATATTATAGCATTCCAAATTAAATGAAAATGCATATGGCATTTAGTGACCTAATGCAATTTTGCATAGTCCCTTACCCATAAATATCAGAATTGATATAAGGCATGGAACTAGTCATCCTTATATATATTAATTACTTTCTTGATATTCCAATGACACTGAACTCTCAGATAAATAATGATTACTCATTATTTCATATTGGTATGGCTATACACTTCTCAGTTCACTAATCAAGTGGCCGATGATATTTTCTTTCTTATTGAGAGGGGTAATCCCTTCACTTCTCCCATGCTCTCTAACATGAATCAATGCATACCCAAGCATACCCATACTTGTCACCCGGTTACGAGCATGTTAGGTGTATGTCAAAGTAGACAGTAATTCATAAAGAGTTTTATAAAGATTTTAGGTATAAGAACTCCGATGCAAAACTTGCATATGAGAAACACTTATGACTTGTACCATGTAGTGTTCTCATGAACGAATTGAATCCAAATACCATGTTCTAAACATGTATCTATGATCTCTGATTGACACTCTTGTCTTTATGATCCTTAAGACAGAACTCAACTTACCAAAGAGAGCATACTAGTCTTAATTCATTTTTATTCCCATAACAATGACTGACTAGGGATATTTAGAATGAAGTCTCTATTATTTCAAGGTCTTACAACCATGTGCCTCACACATGATAACTTAAACTGAAACAACATTCTTGGATAGTTCTATCAATTGATATGCACAGGAATACAATAGATAAAATAAATGCCTCATTTATTAACTAAAGTGTTTTATTACAATGTATTGGGGCTAGGGCTTACACTAACAATCTCCCACTAGCACTAGTCCCAATTGGGCATAGCCCTAGGACCAAATGCTTTCAAATGAGCTTCGTGTAGATTTGGATGCAACTATTTTATCAAAGGATCTGCTACATTGTCTTCACTTGCTATCTTGCTAACCTTGATGTCCCCAAGATCAATGATCTCTTTGATCAGGTGGTACTTCCTGAGTATGTGTTTGGATTTCTGGTGTGACCGGGGATCCTTGGCCTGTACGATGGCCCCGTTGTTGTCATAGAAAATTTCTAATGGATCTAGGATGCTTGGGACCACTCCTAATCCAAAAATGAAATTTCTAATCCAAACAGCCTTTTTTGCAGCCTCACTCGCTACAATATACTCAGATTCTGTAGTTGAGTCGGCAACGGTCTCTTGCTTCGAGCTTCTCCAACTGACAGCACCACTATTCAAAACAAAAACAAATCCAGATTGCGATCTTGAGTCCTGAGTGCTGGTTTGAAAAGTAGCATCGGCATAACCTTGTATGACGAGCTCTTCTTGACCACCATACACCAAGAAGTGATCTTTAGTCTTTCTAGGTACTTTAGAATCCCCTTTACAGCAGACGAGTGCTTCTCACTAGGGTCTTGCTGAAACCTACTGGTTATACTCAGTGTATGAGCAACATCCAACCTAGTACATAACATAGCATACATGATAGATCCAATAACAGATCCATATGGGATTCTACTCATGTTATCCCTTTCCTCTTTGGTTTTAGGGCACTGTTCTTTAGTCAAAGGAACTCCCAAAGCCAAAGGTATGCACCCTTTCTTTGAGTCTCCCATACTAAACCACTTTAGTACTTTGTCTATGTACTTTTCTTAACTTAGTCCCAAAAGCTGATTTGATCTATCTCTATAGATCCGAATACCAAGTATTGTCTCTGCTTCACCTAAGTCTTTCATTAAGAAACATTTCCCCAACCATTACTTAACCTTTTGCAATGTTGGAATGTCATTCCCAACGAGAAGGATGCTGTCCACATATAGGACTAGAAATACTACTATGCTCCCACTAACCTTCTTGTACACACAAGGCTCATCTTCGTTCTTGATGAAGTCAAATTCTTTGACTGCCTTATCAAAATGAAGATTCCAACTTCGGGATGCTTGCTTCAATCTATAAATGGAGTTTTGAAGCTTGCAAACCTTCTTAGGATGCTTGGGATTGACAAAACCCTCAGGCTGTGTCATATACACATCCTCAAGTAAATTTTCATTGAGGAAAGCATTTTTGACATCCATTTGCCATATCTCATAATCATGATATGCAACTATGGCAAGTAAGATCCTAATGGACTTGAGCATGACTACAGGCGAAAATGTCTCATCATAGTCTACACCATGAGTTTGTCGAAAACCTTTTGCTACTAGTCTACCTTTGTAGGTCTTATCAGCTTTGAGTTTGAATAGCCACTTGCATTCAATTACCTTAGCACCTTCCAGTTGATCAACCAAGGTCCAAACCTGGTTATCATACATTGATTGCATCTCAAATTTCATGGCTTAAAGCCAAATTTTTGAGTCTGGGCTCTCAATTACTTCTCGGTAGGTAGTAGGATCCTCACGATCTACTAACTCAATAGTGTCACTATCAGTGATTAGAAATCCATATCTCTCAATCACCTGACGTACCCTACCATACCTTCTAGGTTCTTGTGTAATGGGTTCTTGTTCCATAATTGGTTGTGAACTTGATCCCATTTTCAACTCATCCTCTATAAAAGTTCGTGGTGCTTGAATTTCTCCAAGTTTTACTTTACTTCCACTATCTTTCTTGAGAAGGAATTCCTTTTCCGAGAAAATAGCCTTACGAGCAATAAATACTTTGTTCTCAGCTTGTGAGTAAAAGTAGTATCCCTTTGTTTCTTTGGGATAACCCACAAACAAGCAGACAGTGGATTTGGACTCTAGTTTGTCAGATGTTAATTTCTTAACATGTGCTTCATAGCCCCAAATCCTGAGAAATGACATGTTGGGTTCTTTCCCATTCCATACCTTGTATGGTGTCTTCTCAACTGCTTTAGTTGGAGTACGATTTAGTAGAAATGCAGTAGTTTCTAATGCATAACCCTAAAAAGAGACAAGAAGATTTGCTTGACTCATCATAGATCGAACCGTGTCTAACAGAGTTCGATTTCTCCTTTTAGACACACCATTCCATTGTGGTGTTCTAGGAGGAGTGAGCTGTGAAATAATACCACACTGTTTTAGATGACTGTCAAACTCTTGGCTTAAGTATTCGCCACCTCGATCTGATCGAATGGCTTTTATAATTTTGCCAAGTTGGTTTTCCACTTCGTTCTTAAACTTTTTGAATTTCTCAAAAGTTTCAGACTTGTACTTCATTAGATATACATAGCCATATCTACTGTAGTCATCTGTGAACGTCACAAAGTAGCTAAAACCACCTCTAGCTTGTGTACTTAATGGTCCACATACATCGGTATATATTAGTTCTAATAAGTCATTAGTCCTCTCACCTTTCTTGTTAAAAGGACTCTTTGTCATTTTTCCATGCAAACATGGCTCGCATGTATCATAAGACTCTAAGTTGAATGATCCAAGCACTCAAGTTTTGTGGAGTCTTGAAATGTATTTTTCGTTTGCATGCCCTAAACGACAATGCCAGAAGTAAGTACGGTTCAATTCGTTTGATTTAACCCTCTTTGTATTAATGTTGTATATGGACTCTTTGTTTTGTAGATCAAGGATATAAAGGCCATTTTACAACATGGCATTGCCATATGAAATGCCTTGGCGACGAATATGAGCATTGCCATTTTTAATAACAAAATCAAATTCATCCAAATCTAAACATGGGTACATGGGTACTAACAAGAGTACCCACAACCATCTTACAGAAAATTAAAGCCTTTTTTGTCACGAACCTCTCATGACGAGCTTGCTTTTGGAACATCTCCTTGAGGTGCACCATGATCGCATAAGCCTCTTGGTCCATAAATTGCTTTTCCAAGTCAGGCACCATAGTGGCCAACATCAAACAGGTCATATCATTGGAGTCGATCTTCTTGGTCTCAAAAGTTTCTTTTTGAACCACAGAGGCATTCTTACCAGGTTCTTCAAGCAAGGGTGCATCCAAAACATACGACTTTTTCTCTTGCTTAAGAACTATTCTTAAGTTTCGAGACCAGTCTATGAAATTGGTGCCATTCAATTTATCCTTTTTAAGGACCGATCGCAATGAGAAATTGTTGTTTGAAGATGCCATTTTCAATCTAAAATAATAAAATTTAGCAAGATTAAATGAGGTCATATTTATAATCCCACAAACCGAATTAATATCCCTTTAAATAATTCGCATTAGTAATTTAATGTGGGCCAAAATCCACTTTTCACAACAACTTATTAGTTAAGCTGAGCTTATATACCTAACATGTTAAGTTAATTAGGTAGGAAAATGCCAATCATATCTCATACATGACTCTTGGATCAAATGGGCTAACATCTTAAGATGTTATAGCACAAACCCATTTATTAGTTGCCTAGGTCCGGGCATCCCTTTCCATGTTAAGTCTAACCTACATTCATAACCCATGCCTCACAAAGATAATCGGGCGCATCTAGGACTCCTAGTCTATGTGACTGATGATCGATGCCTTGACATGTTTCGAATTAGGAAGGTAACTTTGTGACTTACTATTTTAGGGATTCATTTTATTACGGCTTACATGGCATACGCTTTGTCATCCATTCATGGCATGCATATATATATATATATAATTGCATAAAGTAAATCGTGACAAACATGGGCTCAAAATCCTATAACTAAGATTCTATACTATTACATAAGAATCTTTGAGTTGGGTTTTTCCACTCCGGTGGGCTTCATCTTGATTTACAAAGTCTTCAAGTAAATTCTATTCTAAGAAATAAATGAAACTTTTACAATAAAACATAATGGCTCACATGCCATATTTAATTAAAAAAACCCAGGGCCCATGAATGCACCATGCATATCCATTCATCACACCAAAAAAGAAAATAAATATACATAACATTCATGGATCAAACAAAGTCCAATTTTAATTAATTTAGCCAAGCCCATTATTGAAAATTGTGTACTTAAACCTTTAAAAGAAGACCCCAAGGTGGGCCTGGGCCAAAGCCCAATGGACTAAATCCTCTTATTGAATAAGTTCTCTTAAAAGCCTAAAATACTAACTAGTTAGATTTGTGCCATAAATCAACTCTAGTATAATTACCAATTTTGCCATTTTAATTTTATGTCATTCAGCCCATAAACATTAAAAATACATATAATATGTACCAACATGAATTAAAACATATAATAATGAAGAACATATATATAATACACGGCATTCATACAAAAACAAACAAACAACAATGAAACTAGTTGTTTAATGCTTATATGATGCCACAAAAATGCACAAATACTTAAATCAATACGTGAATGCCTTCTTTCTCACCCATGGCCATGCGTGGAAGCCTTCTTTCTCACCAACAGCCACACGTGGTATGCCTTCTTTCTTATCCATGGCCACACATTGTACCCCTCCTTCTTATGCACGCCAACATATACAACTTTCTCCCTTGCTTGGCCGCTAGGCGTTTTCCTCTTTCTTTTACACGGCCACTTGTATGTCCCCTTTTAATGATTATATTTCACACACTAAGCTATAAACCCTTCATAAATCATGAATTCGTATTGTAATATGTTTGGAGAGAATTGAGCGCACCATAAGTAAGGTACATGATTATGTTAATTAAAGTGGTGGTTAATAAGTCATATGATTTCTAAATGAAATAATTGAATTGTGAAGTCTTTCTAGGACATTATGAATGACCTAGGTAGACGTTAATCTCTGATTTAAGTACTTTCACTACTTGTGAGACACCGAATGTCTGTATATAATATATATATTGGATGAACTAAATGTATGAAGATTAAATTACGTACAATGAGGCAAAGGAAATGGTTTTGAAGAACAACTCAGGTACGTTCTTCTTTAATGAATATGTTTTCATGTGTGGAGTCATGTGGTTATGGTTTATATGATTATATGTATGGTTTCATTCTAGTGAACTATCATCAGGTATTATCTGAGTGAACCTTGAAATTCAAATCATGTTGTTACTTTATAATCTTATATTCAAAGACGTGTAATGCATTAGGCTCTTGAAACATTGCTTTGAGCTAGTATTGCATGATACTCAATAACCATCATGCTAAAGCATTCTAGTGCAAGATATAAGTTATCTGGTAGTTATGCAAGTATAAGCAGGTGATATGTATTCTTGAACATCAGGGCTTTAAGCCAGTATTACTATGTAAGTGAATAATATGTGTTCTTTTGTGGAAAATGGCTTTAAGTAAATGTTATATTAAATAAGAAGAATATGATGAAGTAAGATGTTCTCAAAGTGATAAGCCTGCAGGTCTTAGTTCAGTTATGGGTTAGATAGGCATGCATAGAGGGATTCTGCAGCTGCCATTATTAACCCCATTTGGGTCTTGTTCCTTTATGGAACTATCGTTCGGCCCTGTTGGGTCTATTGTTCCTTACTAGAACCATTGTTGACCCCATTTGAGTTTGTTGATTTGTTCCTTTATGGAACCATAGTTCGGCCCTTTGGGTTCATCATTTGATACCTACGGTATCCATTGCTCCCGTTATCCACCCTTTGAACTAGTACTTAGCTAGGCTATTAAAAGTTTGAAGATTTAGCAATATATTCGAAAAAAGTATATATATATATATATATCATTTTCTTCACCCATATAATGTGTAAATGATAAATGGACTTCTATATTGCTTGGCTTAAAATCCCTTTGGCTAGAATGGTTTCAATGAAATGCTGTTTTCTGTTTTGTATTATATAATTAAGATTGCATGACATATGTGAAGTAATGTCACCTAAATTATCTCTTATAGATTTTATATGATATATGCACTCTTTTTATGGTTGAATTGAACATTTGAGGCATATAATACATAATCAATGTTATAAAAAGTATACGATGGAAGCTGTGCTATCACTACTATGAGGTCTAGATTATTGTAAGAATAATATTTATGTTTATGATTGCTAATTCATTTAATATTGTAAACATGTCTGTTCACTTAATTTAAAGGTTGTAATGATTTCATGATATATTTCTAGAGTTTTCTGGGAGTTGGTTTCCCCACTAAGCTTTATAGATTAGCACGGGTTTGTTATCTGCATAGGTTTTGGTTAAGCTCTAGTGGATCGATAGCTGGTGGCTGGTCAACCTTTAAGGAGAAGATCTGGGAGAGTACTATTGCCTTTGTGGATTGCATTATGTATTTTTGGCATTATGTTAGGCCTTTCTAATCGTAAGTTGGTTTTAAGTTTTGTGGCATGTAATAATTATGGCCTGTGCTATTTATTATTATCTATGCCTTATCTTTGATAGGTTATAATGATGATTTATATTTATGCTTGGTTAGTGGATTAGGGTGTTATAATTAGTGGTATCAGGGCCTGGTTTAGTCATTTCTGGGAAATACGAAATTAAGAATGGTTTTTGGAGGTTGAGATGATATTGGTCTAGACCAAATAGCCATACTCGATGTTATTGTTATTGAGATGCAAATTTTGATGATTGTGAGGGATGATTAACTTACGACTGATGGATATTAAAGTGCTAATAGTAGTTTGATTTAGAAAGTGTGAGATGATATCTAAGTAATTATCGATATCTCTCATTTCCATATATAGGAAGTACTTAAAAGCCTTGTTGTTTTATGATTGAAGTGTAGTATAAGTTTGATTATAAGATGTCTAGAGTGTTTATTATGATGTTAAGGAAAAATTTATATGATAAGAAGAGAATTTGACTTCTGGTATTTCTAAGCTTATAAGATGTTGAGGTTACTAAGATGCTCTGTATATGATTATCAGGATTTTCCTAATTAGCTTGGGCAATTGAGCATGTTTTAGTATATCAGGATGGGATAAGACAAGTATAGATTTTGAGAATAGCCATTGGTGTTCTATTGCATACATAAAGTCATTAACGCATTGCATAACATCACATAGCATATGAAAAGCATTGCATCGCATATCTAGCCCAACTGAAAAGTGAAAACTGATAGGAAATGAATTGAGCATAGGAGTACCTGAAGTCAGAGACAGATACTAATGAAAGAGATGGATGACTTTGTTATTGCTATAGTTGCTTGTAGATAAGATTGACTTTAAAAATTTATAGCATTAAAGATAAATATTATATGTTTGAATTTCGAGGACGAAATTCTTTTAAGGAGGAGAGAATTGTAAGGACCCAATCTTTGCCCTAATCAATTATAATAAAGTGACGAGAATTATGGTTAATTAAGGTAAATATTGAATTATTTTGCATTATTAAGGTTAAGCCCCATTGGGGGTATTTTTGTAATTTCAGCATGAATGCAAATTGTTTATGGTTGAAATTAAGATTGAAGAGGGATATAGTTGAAGTGAATAAGAAGTTTGAGTGTTAAAGGTTAAGAAAAATAAGTTGATGGGGTTAATTGTAATGAGGGTGAAATTTCATATGATGAGATATGTCAATAGCTTCTCGGAGAAGGAATGGAAGGTTTTTGAAAGTGGGGGGGGATCGACATTTTGAGAGGGGTAGCTCTCTCTCTCTCTCTTTCTGTGTTGGTTACGGGTTGGTGGTGGGAGCTAGGGTTTGTGAGTGAAGACTAAAGGTAATGTTATCCCTTATAGATCTATCCTCTCTTCAATTCTTGGTTTATGATTTCCAGTTTTGAGGGATTAAGAACCTTATTGTTGTCTCTATCTGTAAGGAGATGCAGGAAATTAACAGTACTAGAGTGGGATCTAGATGATTGAAGGAAGATTTGAAGCTTCAACAGTAGGTACGAGAATTAGGTTTACTGTAATGTGCATGTGATTAAACTTTAGGGGTCTTCCCTCTATTTATATGTATGGGTCCTCTTGAGAAAATATAAGCTGAATCTAGTGATTTAGATGAGGCTTAAAATCTTTTAAGACTTTAAGAATCATGGTGGTAAAGGGTGAAATGAGATATGGGATTAAAGTTATTATTGTGCATAAATTAGGTTTCAGAATAATCGGGCTTATGGGTATTCATTTCTGCCGGGAATCCATGCACGGCCACTCAGGGAACGGCTTCCTTCCATGCATGGCCACGCGTAGATGCCTTCTTTCTCACCCATGGCCATGCGTCGATGCCTTCTTTCTCACCCACGACCATGCATGGTATGCCATCTTTCTTATCCATGGCCATGCAATTATACCGCTCCTTCTTATGCACGACAACATATACAACTTTCTCCCTTGCTTGGCCGCTAGGCCTTTTCCTCTTTCTTTTACACGGCCACTTGTATGTCCCCTTTTAATGATTATACTTCACACACTAAGCTATAAACCCTTTATGAATCATGAATTCGTATTGTAATATGTTTGGAGAGAATTGAGCGCACCATAAGTAAGGTACATGATTATGTTAATTAAAGTGGTGGTTAATAAGTCATATGATTTCTAAATGAAATAATTGAACTGTGAAGTCCTTCTAGGACATTATGAATGACCTAGGTAGATGTTAATCTCTGATGTAAGTACTTTCACTACTTGTGATACACCGAATGTCTGTATATAATATATATATTGGATGAACTAAATGTATGAAGTTTAAATTAAGTATAATGAAGCAAACGAAATGGTTTTGAAGAACCACTCAGGTATGTTCTTCTTTAATGAATATGTTTTTATGGTGGAGTCATGTGGTCATGGTTTATATGAATATATGTATGGTTTCATTCTAGTGAACTATCATCAGGTATTATCCGAGTCAACCTTGAAATTCAAATCATGTTGTTACTTCATGATCATATATTCAAAGACGTGTAATGCATTAGGCTCTTGAAACATTGCTTTGAGCTAGTATTGCATGATACTCAATAACCATCATGCTAAAGCATTCTAGTGCAAGATATAACTTATTCGGTAGTGATGCAAGTATAAGCAGGTGATATGTATTCTTAAACATCAGGGCTTTAAGCCAATATTACTATGTAAGTGAATAATATATGTTCATTTGTGGAAAACGGCTTTAAGTAAATGTTATATTAAATAAGAAAAATATGATGAATGAAAGATGTTATTAAAGTGATAAGCCTGCGGGTCTTAGTTAAGTTGTGGGTTAGATAGGCATGCCTAGAGGGATTCTGTAGCTGCCATTGTTGACCCCGTTTGGCTCTTGTTCCTTTATGGAACCATCATTTGGCCCTATTGGGTCTATTGTTCCTTACTGGAACCATTGTTGACCCCGTCTGGGTCTATGGATTTGTTCCTTTATGGAACCATAGTTCGGCCCTTTGGGTCCATCGTTTGATAACTTCGGTATCCACTCCTCCCATTATGCACCCTTTGAACTAGTACTTAGGCAGGCTATTAAAAGTTTAAAGATTTAGCAATATATTCGAAATAAGAATATATATATATATTTTTATTTATCACTTGCTTCACCCATATAAGGTGTAAATGATAAATGGACTACTATATTGCTTGGTTTAAAATTCTTTTGGCTAGAATGGTTTCAATGAAATGCAGTTCTCTGTTCTGTATTATATAATTAAGATTGCATGACATATGTGAAGTAATGTCACCTAAATTATCTCATATAGATTTTATATGATATACGCACTCCTTTTATGGTTGAATTGAACATTTGAGGCATATCATACATAATCAATGTTATAAAAAGTATATGATGGAAGCTGTGCTATCAGTACAATGAGGTCTAGATTATTGTAAGAATAATATTTATGTTTAAGATTGCTAATTCATTTAATATTGTAAACATGTGTGTTCACTTAATTTAAAGGTTGTAATGATTTCATGATATATTTTTAGAGTTTTCTAGGAGTTGGTTTCCTCACTAAGCTTTATAGCTTAGCACTGGTTTGTCATCCGCATAGGTTCTGGTTAAGCTCTAGTGGATCGATAGCTGGTGGCTAGTCAACCTTTAAGGAGAAGATCTGGCAGAGTACTGTTGCCTTTGTGGATTTAATTATGTATTTTTGGCATTATGTTAGGCCGTTCACTCCAAGAAAAATGTTTATTAAAGACCACAGTTTATGGACCAGTCAGTTTTATGGTCCTTAAAAATATATAAATAAGGACCAGTTTTTTTATGGTCATTAATTTTCAATTTAATCTATATTATTTATGATGGGATAGAAACTGGTCCTAAAAGTCATTAATTTTTGGTCCCTAAAATGACTAAAATTAGGCGGGATAAACCCGTGCCACTCCTGAAAAAACATATCCTTTTGTTAACCCATTTGCTTTGTTTATTTATTTTTTAACAAAACTTATCATTAAACCAATTTTCTTTGTTTTATTTTCCTTCTCCAACGAAACTCTCTCTGCCTTAAAGGATGGGTTTAGCTTGATTCATATTACGTACTGCCTTCCTTGCTTCACTGTCGATTGAACTCCAACTCGCTCTGC
>CM075818.1:8375854-8408135 GCA_037975025.1 Excoecaria agallocha | reverse complement strand
GTATAACCTCCTTGAGTTCCTCTAAATCTTTTTCCAATAGATGATCCTCCCCTGGAACCACTTCTTTTGTGCTCCCTCTTGTTTTTAGCTATTTCATACTTTTTAATTTTCATAGTAGTTGTAACCAGTTGATTAAAATCTACCACATTTAAAGATGTGAATCCGAACAATTTTTCTTTGATTCGATCATTCAGCCCATCATCAAAGTTTCTGCATTTAAATACTCCTGTCAACATTTCTTTGGGAACATACTTGCATAACCGGCTAAATTCTTTTTCATATTCAGCCACAGATAAAGCTTTTTGTCTCAGACTCAGAAATTGCTTCAATTTCTCCTCCTTGTAAGCCTCAGTAACATATTTCTTTCTAAACTCTCCCTCGAAGAATTCCCAGGTAATTGGGTCAGGTAACTGAGGTTGTCTCAAAATCAACTTCCACCAATCATAAGCCATGCCTTGAAGTAAGGACACAACACAAGATACCTTGTGATTTACAAGGCAGTTAATTTCATCAAATATCCTCTCCAGCCTTTCTAACCAGAACTCAGCTTCTTCAGATTGTTCTAAATTAGTGCCCATAAATTCTTGTGCCCCATGCTTTCTAATTTCATATATTGGAGCTTTGGGCATAGTCATTCTTTGCAGAATCTGGGCCATATCCTGAGAAATTTTTAACAAGGCCTCTCCAGGAACTGTAGTCAGAATTTTATTTTGATGTGATGAAAATGTCACTGGATTAGGAGGATTTGATGTAACCAACAAATTACTTTTAGCTGATTCATCTATAGTATCCCTAGAGGAGTTTTCCATCTTGAATTTATAAGAAAACAGGAACTTCTGCATTAGGCCAACATAACTCTATCTCATATTAAAAGATCCTATACTCACATTGCCCAGAAAAGGATAAACCATGCTCTGATACCAAATTGAAACACCCTAATCTAATGCCTTTATCATGTATCATGTTATACCTTTCAATCACATAATGGTAGGTTATTAACCCAAAGCTGTATACATTTATCATGTCAAACAGTCTATTTATATAGGTATCCTATGCATCAATTAGGTATTTCCCACAACTTTAGTCTCTTAATTACGTAAGCATAATGGCTTATTATATAACATACTCATCATTTTCATGTTAGTTATAACTGTTTTAACTTAATATCTTATCATGCATATCATTTATCAATTAATCTAGCATATTTATGACTAAGCATTTTAGCTACTATATGCATGCATGCTGTAGCATTCTTTTACTAAACTTATTACATCACTTACTTTATATTACATATATATATATATATATATATATATATATATATATATATATATATATATATATATATATATATATATATATATATATTTGATAGCCCTTTTATACATATTAAACATGCAAAAGAACTTGCACCAAAAATAACCAAAAAGAATCCTACATCAACTTCTACGACTAAGGTGTTGGCTTGTCCTGATGCAGAGATCGTTCCTGAGCAAAAGCTTATACAGTAGTACCTACACGGATTAAATAACTCGTGCTAAGCTATAAAGCTTAGTTGGGTAAACTAAACATGAAAGACCACTACTCATAGTGGTCGCTAGAAATATTTAATATATACAAAAATGGAAAATAATACAGTTTACATAATAGAAATAAATATAAAACAAAGCATAATATCTTAGCAACAATATAACTCTTCATTTAAATTAGCATATTGAAATTTAAATAGTTTATAGATGATCTGTACATAATATAAATAAATATCCATACATGTAATGGAAACCACAGTTAAACATGATCATCCATATATCACATGCACAAATCATACTATGATTTAACTGTGAAACATTTATATTTTTAATTTAGCCTGCTTAAGTTCTAAAGGTGGATAACGGGATCGATGGTTACTTGAGGGATCAAAATGGTGGATATCCGAAGATATCAAAACTATGGACCCAATTAGGGCCAACTATACGGTGGACCAGTCAAGGACCTAAACGAGTTTAAAGAACAACCCAAATGGGCTGTGCAAGATCCAGTAGGATAAACTATACTGTGGACCTAAAAAGGTCGACTATGGCAGCTGTAATTCCCTATAGGTGCCTATCTATCCACAATTGAACTATAATTGCGGGCAAAACTCTACTTAATATTTCTTTTCATATATCATGCTTACACTTATAATGTTCATTTTGCACATGTATAATCATATGATAGCTATATTGTTACTATGACATAACTGCATATGTAAGTTCATTTAATGATATAATTACTTTTTACATACCATCATTAGATATCTCATATTAGCATAATCATTATATGTTAATCAAGTAATGCATCATACCTATTCAAGTGTTCATTATTAATACTTTACAATATAGCATATCGTATATATGTGATCATGTATACAAATACATGATACCTAGTGAATATAAATATATAACATCATAATAATATACTTTATTATGTTATCATTCAGGCATCACACATGAACATAGTAATAAATAGTATTTCTTATTTCACAGTATAAGTGTACGTTCAAATATAATTCACTCTATCATTAGAGTATGAATATGTAAGATTAATTGCATAAAAGAATCATGCACAAATTTCATCAAAAATATATGTTAGATATATTCATCACAAGTCCTTACCCATGTACATGTGTGAATATATATGTATACATATAATCTTGTAGTAATAGTCATATTACATGCCCTATCCAATTCATTTTGTAATCACATAAACACATATTTAGCTCAATTAATTAAAAACCATAGGATAAAGTACATTAAAAATCTGAATGGGCCAGCATTCTGGACTCAATTTGTGAGCCACAAATGAATTTGAAAATTTCATTTTTATGCTAAATGATCTTCTACAATCAAATTCCCCTATGTGTCTAGTTTCCAGATCATCAAAATTCACCTTAATATCTTACCTACAGCTCAAGATATTTGAGAAATACTATAGGCTATTCATAGAACCGAAACAGTGTTTGCTGTCACTTATAAAAATTCATAGTATAACATTAAGAGGGATTTAGACCAACATTTCTTCACCAAAAATGTGCTCCTAGGTATCTAGTTTACCCAGAATTTTACAACATAAGATTTTGACTTCTCTACTAATACTTATGCCAAAACGACCAAAAACTGTACCTTAATAGTACAAACAAATTCAACGAATTTCATGCTAATTATTTGACATACTTAGAAATAAAATTAGGCATTACTTCCTCATATAAAATGTGTATTTATGAGTCTATTTTGCATAGGAATTAATCTCATGTCATTCTTATCATTATACATATAGATATTTCAATTTTTCCCCAACCTGGTCCAGAATCCAAAATTAGAAGTTTTCCTAAATTCAATAAATCATAAAAGATATCTAGAGGCAGAATTAAAGGTAGGTTCCTTCTTCAATTTTGTAGAAAAATGTCTTATATAACTAAAAAAAATTGATTGGTTACAATTAGAGGTCTCTATTACAACTTACACTAAATTTTCAGTCACTAGGTCAGAATATTCATCTCATCCCTTCATGCACAATTCTTACATTATACTCTCTTTTAATTACTAAAAATTCAATTTAATCACAACAAGTTCCAGCAGCCATATTCACATGCAAAAACAAAATTCACATACATTAAGGTAGCCCTAATCCCATACCTTGGCCTAATTTCCTTTAGCCAATTAATCTTTTGCAAGACCTTTTCCTTTGTCTCTTCTACCTTCTCCTTCTTTATCTACAACCAACATCATCTTTTAATCAAAAACTCCAACACCATACTCAACCATTACTTCAACAAAATGAGAAGAAGAAGGGGAAGAAGAAGATGTAAATCAAATTAGATTGTTACCTTATAATTGTATACTTAGTTGCTCTTGATTAATCAACATACAATGTCACTTAAATTGCTTGATAAATTTCAAAGATATGAATTAGAAGAGATGAAATATTTTCAGGTTTTTCATCTCCAAATGCCAACTTCCATCTCAAAATCTCCTAAGTTTTCATTATATAGTGACATGAAAATATCCTTTTTAATCCTTCAACCTTTTGCATGTTCTACTAAAACCTCTCCTCTTTTTTGCATGCTAACTTTAACCCCTCTATTTACTCCTTTTTCTTAAATCAACCTTTGCATTTATTTCTTTCTCTTAAATTAACCTTTTAGTCATTCATTTATTCACATTTACCCCTAAAGATGCCATAATTACAAATTTATCCCAAATTAATACTTTATACTTCAATTATACCCTCGATTAATATTAAACTATAACATTAAATTTTATTTTTATACAATTAATATAATAACACAATAATTTATCACTTGTCCCATAATTTATATGAATTTTTCATTTTTAATTTAATCTTAATCAAATAAAATCCTTCTCAAGTCATTATAATTTCAATTAGGGTCATGTAAGGTATCTCACAACTTAAGATATCATTCCCATAAAGAAATGATTAGTTATTACTCATTGTGACTTAATCTCTATCTTGTTTACAATGTTCATTAATTTGATTGCAAAACTACACTAATAATATTTTACTATAACTAAGATATTAATCAACCATGCTTAAGTTATAATCAAAGAAGACAAGAACTATTAATGATTTTCATTAACAAATGTAGAACTTGATATTATTCTCTTAGTTTGAAATTTATCTCCAATATGCATGTCTAGTTGAAATAAGTTTCTAGATCACTCTCTCGACATGAAATAGAATGCCCAAAACATGCAAATATAATTTCTAACCTTTAACTCTCATTAAAGAATTAGATTATTACATCACATATTTCAAGACTAGCAATCAAGCTATAACAATTATCATAACATTCTAATCTCTCTAGTAATGTCTTGATAATGAATTATTAATAGATTTAAGCAAGATTGTATCTCTCGAACTATACTCTCACTTATAATGTATATGCAATTAATACTATTAAGAAATTATGCAACTAAAGATTACTTATATCAATTAGAATAAGTAAATATTAACATAGCTATTCAAGTTCATAAAAACTTCATTTAAGTAATTACAAAGAAGAGAAGAATAATTAGAAGGCAAATAAGAGTTTATATCTCAATCTTTTACTCATTAAATGTTCTTCTTCTTCTTTGATCTTATCTTCTCTTCAAAAGTTAATTCTTCTATCTCTTTACAAAAATAATAAAGTCTGACTAAAAATTATATATCTTGTCTTTTAATCTTTATCTCCTTTATATGCCCTTCTTGAATCGATGCAACTCATCAAACACCCTTCTAGAGGTACATAACCCATGGTGAAAGGTCATGTCCCTTTGAAGCTTTACTTGAAATTTGAATTACATAACCTCCCTTTTGTCACACTCGCAAATAAACATGCATCTTTAATATTTACTTCTTCCTTGTACTTTTTTTCCTTTTTGGGTCATGCTTGAGACAAGACCTTGAATTCCTTGCTCACTTTACCTCCTTTTCTTAGCTTTTTCTCCCTTTACTCCTACAATGACACAAAACAACACAAAAACATAAAAGATACCAAATTTTAAACATAATTGGCTAAAACTAAACATTATACCACAATTCTAAACACAAAATGCTTAACTAAATATGAACCATTAAACTCACATCAGTTTTTGTGCAAAATATAATAAAAATATAGTAAAATGATTGCAAATAAAATGAAAAGAGAGACAAATACCTAGGAGAAGAGGTTGACCAAGTAGATAGAGAGTCAAGGCATAAATCGTAAGGAAAAATCAAACCTATTAATATGGAGGCCTTGTTAGATAGCCGTCAATTAGGATCGATTCACTACCTAGCCATCTGTCACACCTGGATCACAAAAGTTGTTTCTGTTTCCTTTCTATAAGGCTCATGCAATGCAAGGATAAAATATTTGCTCCTATTTTTGTTTATTTTTTACAAGCAATGTAAAAAAAATAAGTGGACACCATTATTAGAGTCTTAATAATTCAATAAGTATCTAATATAAAATAAAATGAAAAAAATAGTAATAATAACAACTTTAAGTATAAAATAATGTATACATGTGGTAAAATAAGCTTCAATAAATTGATTTAATTAATTATAACTTAAAAATAGCTTTTACGGATAGAAATGTCAATAGGACAGATTAAAGAATCTTTTTTGTTGACCTTTGGCTAAAAAAGTTTTTCAAATTCAAAATTTAGGTTAATAGATGGGATAAGAGTCATACCCATCACTCACTGTGTAGATAACATGCCCGTCTATCACATTAATTTTTTAAAAAATGGGCTTTTATTTTTCATCTCCCTCTCTCCTCTCTATAACCACCATTGTTGCAATTTTTAAGCTTTCCCTTCTCTATTTTTTAATGTTTCTCCCAATTTCATGACCATTTTGTGAGCTATTTATGTCAAAAATCTTCTGGGATCAGAGCACACCATGGGGTTATTTTCATTTTAAATTTCATTGAGTTCTTAGAACACCTATTTTGGCAACTAAGGTTGCTATTTACCATTTTTCTCTTCCCTTTTCTAATTATTTTTTATTTTACTTAATTAAATGTTTATAAAATAACTAGAGATGCTAGTTTTGTTTTATTTTGATAATGACTTTTAATTTTTCTCTGGCATGTTATTTGTAGAGTCTATTGGATTGTGTTTGGCTTTATAATTACTTTAGTAGTAGTAATGTGAGTTAAAGAACACAACTTGATCCTCAAACTCCATTTGCTGTATAAAAAATAAATAAATAAATAAGGAGATAGAAATAGGGAAAAAGTAGAGTTCTATACTTGGACTAGAAATGCCTCTTTTTTGCTTTAATATTAAACTTTGTCAAAGCATGGTGGATGATGATGATAATAATAATAATAATGATAATAATAATAATAATAATAATAATAATAATAATAATAATAATAATAATAATAATAATAATAATAATAATAATAATAAATAATGAAAGATGAATGATGTTTGTATTTTTCCTTCAAGCATGGCCTTAGCATTGCTAATATTATCCCAATGTGCTTAACTAACTATAGAAATCAAGAGAGAATAAAGTACACTAGGATACACCACAATTGTTTAGTTAATTTTAGTTTAATTAAACTAAATTATTGGCAGCCATTCGGCCTATGTTGCTTGTTGTAATTTAAAATTGTATTTTTATGTAAGTGGTAGGCATATTTCTAGCCAAAATGTTGCTGAAATTTTGTTAGTGTTTTACAAATAACATGTCGGTTTGTAGTTCTCGATTTTCGTCCATGATTGCTAGAACAGCCACTGATAGGTTTAGGATATTTATGGTTTGTTTGTGGCACTTAACATGCATTTCTATGCAAGGTATCTAGCTTTAATATAAGTAGTTATGCTACTGAAATTTTGATGAATTTTTGCAATTTAATTTTTCACAACTTAATTGATATAATTACTTACGTTTCAAGTTACTTTGATGGAGCTAACTTTGATCTTTTTTCTAGATGGCTCCACTCCAGAGTAGATCATGATAGAGGAGGCTTAGAGATATGAGACACTAACTTAGGTCCAGTATCAAGCCAACAGATTAATGTCCTGGTAGTTCTTAGAGAGCATAGGGATGTTAGGTGAGGTAGATAAGCTACTAGCAGTCACATGATAGACTAAGTTCTTTTCCCCCTCATTCCTTACATATCTAGAGATAATAATGGAGTTCTTGGTGACTTTGCATTACCAAGTGTTTCAAAGGTCAGACACAGAGGAGTGTGTCATTACCTTAAGAGTTAGAGGGTATAGATATTGTATTAGCTAACATCAATTCACCGAGGCTATGGATTTGCCCATCGGAGAGGGTATAGATATTCTAATGATCCATGATCAGCCAACCTGTATATTAATTAGGTGTTTTTTACAGCTTCATTTACTTTAATTACATATGCATAAGCACTCATCCCATAAAACACATATCATGCTTATACTAGATTCAACTACGTAAGTTTTCATATTTAATCTCATGTATATCATTCAGCCAATTATGATATATATATATATATATATATATATATATATATATATATATATATATATATATATATATATATATATATATATATAACCATTCTAGCTCCTATATGCATGCACATACTAACCTTTTTCATATGAGCTTAATACAACATCATCTATCCATAGGATTTACATATATTATATGACTTCTATACATATTAAACATATTAAAGAAACTTAAAAAAATAATTTAAAACCCCTACATCAACTTCTATGAACCGGTGTTGGCTTGTCCTAATGTAGAGTATGTTCCTGAGTAGATGCTTTAACTATAGTACCTGAACGGATAAAATAACATGTACTAAGTTATAAAGCTTAGTGAGGATACTACACATGGAAGATAACCTCTTAAAGTGATTGGCAAAATGTCATATCAGCATATATCAATTGAAACATTAACATTGACATGTTAAAGATAGGTATATGATAAGATATGAAATCTTAAATAACAAAGTAATCATACATTTACTTCATCATCCATGAATATCATCATTACATATATGGTATGTGCATTTATATATATAATACATGCATTAGAAACCATGGTTAAGCAAGTTATTCCATTTATCATATGCAATAGTTATACTATAATCAACTGTAATGTATTATACTCAAATTTTGGCCTGCTTAAGTTCTAAAGGTGAATAACGGGAATGGTAGATACTTAAGGGTATCAAAATGTAGATATCTGAAGATATTGAAATTATAGACCCTAGCGGGGCCAACTGTATGGTAGATCAGTCAAGTGGACCTAAACAGGGTCAACCAAAAACTCAAATGGGGCTATTCATGATTCAATAGGATTAATAATAATTTAGACCCAAATAGGGTCAACAGTAGCAACTGCAATATCCTTAAAGGTGTCTATCTATCTATAGTTAAACTCTAGTGGCAGGCAATACAATTTTCAAGTTCATTTTAAATATCATGCTTGTGCTTATATTGTACAATTTGCACATGTATGTGATCATATAAAAAAAATACACAATCTCTAGTGTATAAACATATATTCATATCAATAATCATATCACATGCCACATATAATTCAATGTGCTTCCATATTGGTACACATTTAACATAATAATATTCAAACATTAATATAAAATACTTTAAAAATTTTGCCTCCAAAATTCTGCACAGAGGTAGAATTCTGGATCCAACTTGTGTGCCATTTTTAATTTTGAAAACATCATTTTTAGGATAAGTAGCCTTCTATAAACTTAATCCCCTATGTGTAAATTTTTTTTAAAAAAATTAAGATTCATCTCAATATCACATATATAACTCGAGATATTGAAGAAAAATCATAGGCTATTCATAAAATCGTAAATAGTTTTTGTTACCACTTATAAGATTCATAGAATAAAGTGAGGAAAGAATAAACTAACTTTCCTTCATCAAAGTTATACTCCTATGTATCTAGTTTAACAAAAATTTTACATCATAGAAATCTACCAACACTTATGCTCAAAATACCAAAATCTATTCATTAACAGTGCAACCAGTTCCTACAAGATTCAAGCTAAGATTTGACATGAATGAAAACAAAATTAGGCAATGCTTCCTTCATATGAAATGTAAATTTAGAAGTTTATTTTGTATATAATTTAAACTCATAGTATTCTGACCACTATACACAAAAATACATCATAATTACTACAACCTGTTCCAAATCCGACATCAACAGCTCACATGAAATTCAATTAAATATATGAATGGCTTGAAGGAAAATTTAATGCTAGGTCCCTTCTAAAAATTTGGAGACATATCTCTTATGTAACCTTAGAAATTGGAATGGTCTTAATTAAAATTTTCTAACTCAATGTATACTTAAATTACAACCATTAGTTCATAAGGTTTTCATGTCTTCACTTATTGTAACACTCCCTAAAATTATTTTTTCTTTTTAATTGATCATACTATCAAAAATTTGCATCATTTTTATTCTCTAATTAGCCACATGCATGCATGATAACCCTAATCCCATACCTTGGCAGAATCTCCCTCTAGCCTTTAATCTTTTGCAATTTTACTTTCCCTTTATTCTTTCTACCTTTGTCTTCTCCTTTAACAACAATTCATTCTTTAAACATAAAATTCCAGCATTTTACTCAATCAACACTCAACAAAATAAGAAGAAGAAGAAGATGATGATGATGAAGAAGATGAAGATGATGATAATGATGATGATGATGATGATGATGATGATGAGAACCAAATTAAAATTTTTACCTTAATGATATACACTTAATTGTTATTGATTAATCAATATGCAAAGGTGTTCTTCAAGAATACTTACAGAGATTGAAAGAAGTTAAGGAAAGTGAATGAGAAAGAAGAACCAAATATGTATTTTTCACTTTGAGATGCCGACCCCCTCTCCGCTAAAATCAATATTCTCATTATCTTATGTAATTTACTTTTTATAATGACATGAAAAATTCCCTTGTTAATCATTCCACATTTTGCATGTCACACTTATTTCTTTATAGCATTTGCATGTTACACAAATACCTCTCCCTTTTTATGCTTCTTTTAAATCAACCCCTCATTTTTTCGTTTTATTTATATTTAATCCTTCAAATGCCATATTAACAAACTAACCCCTAATTTCATACTTCATGCTTTAATTACACTATTAAATATTACTAAATTAAAATATTAAATTTTATTTTCATGCAATTAATATAATAAAAAAGAAATTATTACTTGTCTCATACCATCATATATGGAATACACATTCTTAATTTAATCTTAAACAAATATAATCTCATAAAAGCATGTATTTCCAACTAGGGACATATTAGAGTCCTCACAATTCTCTCTCCCTTAAAGAATTTCATCCTCAAAATTCATACATGTTTTAAATAATTGAGGATATTGCTCTCTCATGGCTGCCTCCAGTTCCTAAGTTACTTCTTGTACACCATGATGTTGCTAAAGCACTTTGACCAGAGGGATTTTCTTGTTCCTCAATTGTCTGATTTCCTTAGCCAGAACTTCTTTCGGTTCCTCATTATACATGAAATCTTGTTGTACTTGAATATCTTGTACTTGCAGCATAGACACATGAAACATATCATGAAACTTGGCTAATTACATAGGATAAGCCAATCTATAAGCTACTGGTCCGACTCTTTAAAGAATTTCATATGCACTAATGAATCTCAGACTGAGTTTTCCTTTTTTCCCAAATCTAAGCACCTTTCTCCATGGTGATACCTTCAAAAGTACCTTGTCACCTACTTGATACTCGATATCCTTTCTTTTCAAGTGAACATAGGATTTTTGTCTGTCACTACTTTCTTTCAGCCTCTGTTTGATAATTTATACTTTTTCCTCTGTATCTTTAACAATGTTAGGATCGATTATTCTGCATTCAGTCAACTCAATCCAACAAACTGGAGTTCTACATTTTTTGCCATACAAAGTCTCTTATGGTGCCATTTTAATGCTCATTTGATAACTGTTATTATAGGTATATTCCATTAAAGCCATATATTTATCCCAACTTCCCAAAAACTCCAAAGCACATCCCCTCATCATATCTTCTAGAACATTAATAACCCTTTCAGATTATCCATCCATTTAAGGATGAAAAGTTGTACTATAGTTGAGATGAGTTCCCAAGGCTTGCTGTAAACTCTACCAAAATCTCAATGTAAACCTTGGATCTCGATTAGAAATTATGGATACTGGTATACCATGTAACCATACAATCTTATTCACATACAATTCTACAAATTTATCTATAGAATAATCTATTGAAATCAGTAGAAAGTGAGCTACTTTGGTCAACTTATCCACTATTACCCAAACAACATCATATTTCCTTTGAGTAAGAGGCAAATCGGTCACAAAATCCATAATAATGTCTTCTTACTTCCACTATAGGACTGGAATGGGGTTTAAAAGACTGAAAGGGAATATATTTTCTGCCTTCACTTGTTGACATGTTAAACATTTGGAGACATACTCAACAAGATCCCTCTTCATGCTAAGCCACCAATAAAATTATTTTAATTCTTGATACATCTTGTTCCCACCTAGATGTATAGTGGATACAGTAATATGTGCTTCATGTAATAGTCTTCTCTTTACTTCTTGGTCATTAGGAACACACAACCTGTTATGGTAGTACATAGCTCCACTTCTTTCATTATAAAATCTAATTCTTCTCCTTTATATACTGCTTTCAAAATCTGTTGCAACTATTCATCATCCTTCTAAGCATCTAACACTATTTGCCTAATCTTAGGCCTAGCATTAAGTTGTGCTAGCAATGCATCATCCAATGCAAATTTCCATTTATACTACTTTAACATCATTGCTGCCATTGTCTTACGACTCAAAGCATCAACAACCACATTTGCTTCTCCTCGATGGTAATCAACTATGCAATCATAATCTTTGAATAATTCTAACCATCTTCACAGCCTCAAATTAAGTTTTTTTTGGTAAGCAAGTATTTGAGACTTTTATGATTAGTAAAAATTCTACATTTTTTCCCTATACAAGTAGTGTGGCCAAATCTTCAAAGCAAAAACCACAACTGCCATCTCTAGATCATGAGTCGAGTAGTCTTGCTCATACGGTTTCAACTGTCTAGATGTATAAGCTACTACTTTACCATCTTGCATGAATACACATCCCAAAACAACTTTGGAGGCATCAATAATCATTGCATACTCTTTCCCTAACATAGGTTGAGTTAACACTAGAGCTTTAGTCAATATTTTCTTTAACTGATCAAAGTTTACTTGACAACAATCAAACCATTCAAACTTAATATTCTTTCTTAATAGTTTAGTGAGTGGTGAAGCAATGGCGGAAAAACCCTTCATAAAACGATAATAATAACCTGCTAATGCCAGAAAACTTTTAATTTCATGCATGTTCTAGGGTGGTTTTCAATTAATAATAGCTTTAATTTTATTTGGATCAACCATAATGCCTTCAGCTAATACAGCATGACCAAGGAAAAAAACTTCCTTAAGCCAAAAGTCACATTTACTTAACTTGGCGTACAACTAATTTTCTTTCAAGGTTTGCAACACAACCCTTAGATGTTCAGCATGCTCAGCTTTATTTCTAGAGTAAACAAATATGTCATCGATAAACACTACAACAAATTGATCCAAGCAGGGTTTGAATACCCTATTCATAAAATCTATTAATACAGCAGGTGCATTTGTCAACCCAAATTGGATAACTAAAAATTCATAATGCCCATAACGAGTTTTGAATGTAGTTTTTGGAACATTCCCTTCTTTAACTCTGAGCTTATAATAACTTGTTCGCAAGTCTATTTTTGAAAACACACTAGCACCACTCAACTGATCAAACAAATCCTTAATTCAAGGCAAAGGATATTTGTTCTTCACTATCACTTTGTTCAACTGTCTATAATCAATACATATCCTTATCGATCCATCTTTCTTCTTAACAAATAAAATTGGGGCACCTCAAGGTAACACACTAGCTCTAATTAAACCTTTGTCTAACAATTCCTATAATTGAAATTTTAGCTCTTTTAATTAAGATTGAGCCATTTTATATGGTGCCTTAGTGATCGGGGTTGTACCAGGTAGGAGATCAATAGACAACTCAACATCTCTTTCTAGATGAAGACTAGGTAAATCCTCAAGAAATACTTCTGGAAATTCATTGACAATAGGTATATTATCAAGCTTCACTGTATCTCTTCTTGAGTTAAGGACTAAAGATAAAAATGCTTCACATCCTTTTGTAAGACAACGTCTACCTTGCATTGCCGATATAACATTATTCATCAGTTTGAAACAAATGCCTTCAACTACCACTTCCCTTCCTTCATCATCATTGAGAGTTACTGTTTTCATTTCACAATTCACTACTGCATGATGTTTGGATAACCAATCCATTCCCAGAATTACATCAAATTCTAGAAAAGGCAACACAATCAAGTATGCTCAAAACTCTTTGCCCTGAACTACTATAGGATAGTCTTTACATACTTTATTGACAATTACACTATATCCTAATGGACTAGTCACACAAACATCAAACTTTAATTATTGTATTTTTGACATATCTCTACCCAAATCCCCAATACAAATATAAGAATGAGTAGAGCCAGGATCAATAAGTGCATGTATGTCATAATTATAGAGAAAAAGTACCAATGATAACTTTGGGAGTATTCTATTCCTCTCGAGCCTTCATTGCATAAGCCTGACTAGAAACCATTTGAGCAGAGGGTCTACCAACTAATTTTGACACATTTATGAATTGAGTGTTGGGTTTGAAATATTAAAATTAAAAATTTACAGCAAAAAAAAAACCACCATGGATCCAAGCAATCCAATTGATTTAATAGAAAGAGAAGTATAACGATCACCAACCTCTCAAAACAAATATAAATCAAATTGCAGGTGTGACCTCACACAAAATGATACATTCTATCGAT
The DNA here is from genome assembly GCA_037975025.1 of Excoecaria agallocha. NCBI lineage: Eukaryota > Viridiplantae > Streptophyta > Magnoliopsida > Malpighiales > Euphorbiaceae > Excoecaria > Excoecaria agallocha. Next base: position 8,393,660 of record CM075818.1, on the reverse strand, counting down.
ATCTACATATGAATGCAATAAAGAGAATCGCCCGAGGTGCTAGCTCCCTTCCTTGGATGCTAGGGTTTATTCTCTCTCTTTTTGGAGATTATAGAAGAAAATGATTTTCTTTTCTTTCTCTCTTAAGTGGCAGCTATAACTTATCTTTTATGCTTAATTAGGGTTTAATATATATATATATATATATATATATATATATATATATATATATATATATATATATATATATATATATATATATATATATATATATATATAGTTAACCTAACCCGAATTTAGAGAGAGAAAACTTTGGGCCCACTTTTCTTATTAAAATAAGAAATACTTTATTTCTTATTTAAAATAAGAATAATAATATTAATAATAATATTTAAGATTAATATTATTTTTTGTTTATTTCGATTTTTAATATATCACAAAATAAAATTCAAAATGCCCGAATTAACCCTTAGTCCATTCATCACATTTTATGTGTGCAACCCAATAGGTTTATACTGTATTGGCAGTGGGCCCTAATCCCATCACGGGCTCACAAGTTATAAGCAGCCTCTAGCAAGACAATATGACTACCCAAATAATATGAATATTGATAATTTGATTTTAACCTAATAGAACATGTTATAATCCATTTGTCATACGATATCTTTTTTGAACATAAGTTAAGGTCCATGTCAAACTTATATAGTCCAAACATATAATTTTTCGATCACTAAGTAGATTGATAATATCAAATTATATTGATCGCTCTATCAATTCATTTGAGCATGGCCGTGCATTTCTTAATCCTACTTATCGAAAGGCCCAATAGATATCTCTCTCATAAGAGAGCGACAATTTCCTTCTTGATTATTCACTATCCTCTGTATGATTCTCATTATGTCCAATCATAACCTTTATGATTATCTGATTAAAGATACTGTTTGATTATGTTAAAACATAATGTTTATCATGTAGGATACTGTGATAATCTATGGTTAAAGGATCAATAACATAACTATTATGAGATCACTAATGACATTAACCCATATACTATATCATAGCGGGTCTATCCAGTACTCTATTCTCTAACAAGTACTTATAAGTTTAATTCATATCACCATATATAATCATCCCATGATTATCAATCAAACTTATACTAGTCTTTATTTATCATTATTCATATGACTAAATATAGTCAAAATAACACTAGATTGCTATTTACAAACATTATTATAACTTAACATGCCAACAATATAATAACATAAAGAAAATCCAATTTTATTAAATGAAAAGTGATATTACATAAAGAGCCTAATATTTGGCCTAGGGCATAACCACTAACAACTATAACCTTTCTGATTAGCCATCGAAGTGACCCTAGATAAGACAAAATCTAGAAAATGACTCAAGCAGCCTCTCTTTGTATAGCTCTTTAAATGACTCTTCCTACCTTGATTTCTTAGTCATTTGTCAACCTATTAAGCCTTTTATTTCAAGCATGCTAAATATGTGCTCGTTTTATTGGTGCATAAATTAAAATAAACCCATAACGCAAAATGATTTTGGCTTCCCCTGTAAGGCTCCTATTTAGGCCTTAGGAGAATATGCATGTGTAACAAGGTCACTATATGTGTGTGTATAGTTAGTGAACTACAAGCTGGGACATAAAGGTAATTACCTTAAAAGTTGAGGGGTAAAATGGTCATTTTAATTTAAGCCATACATGTGATTAATTATGGGTTAAATGTTAATCAAGGGATCTAATTGTAAAGGAGGAGAAAGTTTATGGGTAAAAATATAAATTTAAAGAATTAAAGGCAATTTTGAAAAGTTAAGTGGGAGCCAATAGGAGCAAGCCACCTATTTTCCCTAGAATCTTCCTAAAAAAGTGGGAAACTAGGGGGTTAAAAGAGCAGATGGGGGCTGACCACTTCATGGAGACTAAGGCACCCATTTCCTCTCAACCAACCCTTCAAGAACCCATATAAATTGAACCTTCATTTTTTCTTATGAAGAGAGAATTTAAAGGTTACAACATTTGGGGTAACAACTCCTTCATCTCTTCTTCTTTAATTTTGTGAAGTGATAATTAATTATATGGATTTTATGGATCATTTATATCATGTGAATTCACTTTCTATAGAAGGGCAATCTAAAAAAGGCAAAGAAAAGGTGGGAGGAGGAGCTTGAAGGAGGAATAGCTACATAGAGGTATGGGAACTTCTTGCCATTCTTTATGGGTGTTTGCTTTATGTTAGGGTTTAGAAGTGTTAAATTGGGAGTATTATTAGAAGGATATATGAATTTAAGGGTGGATTTGGCATAAGAATAGAAAATAGGAGATAGACCCTCTTTTTGGCAAAAGCTATCATTAGGTTCACTATACCTATTAGGACTGTTTTGCCTATATCTGGTGTTTGAGAGTTCCAAATTGAGTAATTCCAGATTGAATAGAAACCAAACTCATAAAAATAAGTTTTATGAGGGGATACCAACATTTTTTTATCCTATATGATAGGAAACAGTTAGCTTGAATGCAAAACAAGTATGCTGCCCTATTATTTGGAGTAGTCTATTTTGTTTAGTGAATATCTTGAGATTGAGAAGGACAAATAAAGTCATCTTTAATGTTTTAGAAACTAGAAAATGAGAACAAGTTTGTAGTAGAACTCTTAGCCTCAAAATGTCATTTGTGGGATCTAATTTGATGTGCAATCTCATTCATTAAAAGTGTTTGTTGAATTCATAGGCCAAATTAGGGCACTCGGCTGAGACTAATTGGTCTTAGCTGAATAGACCCCTCTGTACCCATTTTGACCATTGCACATGGCTGAGACGCATTTTTCTCAGCCTAGTGCTTCCCCTATTACAAGTTATACATGATTTTTAGGCCCTAATGGACACTGAAACTTACCCAAACACTCATAAACACACTTTGGGTACTTTAAACTTAATCATTCAAGGTAAGGAATGATATGAAATGCATGAAAATCCTAGAGATATATATGTATATCCATGTAACTGTGATTATACCCATGGATATGTAAGGTTAAGGCATGTGATGGAATGATATGTATATTATATAAACATGTATAATCTTAAATATGCATATATGATCAAATAATACAATTGTATTCATTATGAATACTTATAATTTTATATATACATATTGAAATGAATTACTCTTAAAATGTGGAAAATGTGAAAATAGCTTAAAGCCGATGTATAAAACTTTGTTGTGGATAGATAAGCATGCTTATAGGAATAAAATTGCAGCTGCCATAGTTCAACACTATTTGGATCCACAATCATCCCATTCGGATAATAGCTCGACCTTATTAGGCCCACAAATTTGACATCTTCGGATATCCACAAGATTTAATACCTATAGGTATTTATATAATTGATACCTCTGGGTATCCACAGTCCCATTATCTACACTTATAGAACTTAGGCAGGCTTTCATAAAAAGAAAGGAATTGTTAAGGAAATTGCTAAATAATGATGTGTTATACATGATTACAATGGAACTATAGGTAATATAGTAGCCTATTTCTCTTGTTATTAATTATATAGTTTTCCAATGAAAATAAATGTATGTTTTGTGTAATTGCATGTTTGTATGTTTGGGAATCACCACTGTGAGTGGTTGCTCACACTATAATTGTTCCCTACTAAGCTATTTAGCTTAGCACGGGTTTTATCTGTGTAGTTACCCAAGTTTAGACTCTTTGTTAGAGGCAAGATCTGTAACAACTAAGCCAACACTGGGAAGAGTCAAATATGAAGAAGTCATCTTTTTGCTTTTGTTTTTTATATATTCTCATTTTATATTAAGTAGAATGGTTTGTAAAGAGTAAACAGTTGTAAAACACACTATAGTTAATAGTCCTTCTTGCATGCTTTTATCCAGTTTGACAAATTAATTAATAGGAATGCTAACTAATGTGATAATTATACAAATGTTCTATATGTGTGAGTGATTGCATACAGGATGATATACATGTGATAGGATTGTCCAGGAAGGTTATAGAGTAGTCTTTACATCCCCTTAGGAAGATGACCACTGTGGTAAAGTCAATTTCACCATTTAATAATAAAGGAGATTGATTTCTTCGATCATTTGTATAAATTTTGATGAAATAAACCTAGAAAAGAAAAGAGAGTGTAGACACCATGTCTTGAGGTAGCCCAGATCAAAGTTATCCAATGATGAGGGAACTTTCAAATTTTGAACGAAAAATGCAAAATCCAAGTTTCATCCACAATTTTTCACAGTTTTTTATGATATTTTTGTGAATTTTGGCCTTACATTTTATAGACACTAGGCCTGAGTCAGCCTTTATCAAGTTTACCTAATGAGGATAATATTGTTTTAAAGACAGCTAGGTATTAGGAAGTGCTCTCTATTCTACGACACTGGTGTTAATTTGGGAAAATATTTCATCAAGTTTCAAGGGGATAATGATTTTTTAAAAGTGCATTTTCATTTCTCATGGAAAAAGGGGTGAAGTGGGCATGATTGCAGGCCATTGGTTGACTCAAATGTGAGTCTCAGACATGACTTATGGGTCAGGTACGTGAAACACCTCTGAGTCATGGCCTTGAGTGGATAACTCACTCCCCTTTCCAAGCCTGCAACTCACCAATGATTCATGGACTCGAGCCCGCGACTCACCAATGATTCATATCCTTTGGTCCGTAACTCATCCCTTTTTTAGCTTAAAATGGTTTTTGGGCCCCACCAATTCCAACCCATGAGTCATTGTCCTTGACTCGCTAATCACACCCATGACTGGGTTTTTTTGGGAAAAATTCTAGATTTTCACCATACGAAACAAGGGATAATTTCAACCTTAAAAATCTTCAGATTTTCCTTGATCTTAATCAAAGATAATTAAGATGGATGGGATAGTTTTTTCAAAATTAACAATAAGAATAATTTTCCTAACAAATTAGAGAGGAGAAAAAGCTAGGGGTTTTGCTTGGTTTTTGCTTTGGTTTTAAAAAAACGAAAAAAGAAAAAAAATGAAAGAATCCCCAAACTTCCTTTTTAATACACGTTTGTTTATTTTTCACAAGTTTTACTCTTTTTGCTTCCTCTGGGTCTTTATTCCACTTTAACCCCAAATTTACATGTTAGTCCTCATGTTCTTTCTACATGGTGGCAAATTACAGTTTGGTCCCTAAACACATCTTTTCTACATATATTTCTTTATTTAACTCCAAATTTTATCCTTTTCGTCTCCTTTAGTTTTTATTCCATTTAAAACCTAAAATTTACATTTTAGTCATTATGCTTAGTCATGTAATGGTAAATTACAATTTGGTCCTTGAAACTTTTTATTAATTATGATTTTTCCCCTCTTTGCATATTTGTCTATTTTAACTTCTTTAAGCACATTTTTAATACGAATTTATATTTGACCCCTAATTTTTTGAATAATTATGCTTTTACCCGTTCCTAACTTATTAATCACATTCTTCACTTTACTTATTATTTAATTGCATGTGTGATATCTTTTATGCATAATTTACCATTTAGTCCTTATTTTCTTGCATATTTACAGTTTTGCCTTTAGTGGCAACTAGTGAAAATCCTTAACCCAGATATGTGGGATGAGGACTGTATGAATGTATGTATATATTGTATGACTATATGTGTCAAGTTACTACTTAAGTGTAGCCATCCCTCAATGGTAATTTTCTCTCTTGATGCTATCACGATTTATGGGTTCCTATGGCAAGCCATTATATCTTATGTCTATTTTCTGCAATTTTATTCATCCATAATTCAAATTCAACCCAAAATATAAATTTCATATCAAAATCTACCTAAAAATCTATTAATAAACATTAAATTATAACTAAAATAACTTGAACTTTTGCTTCAAACTTCTCTTTACAATTACAACCACTTTCTCCACTCCAAATCTGAATTTTTCTTTATTTTTGGGCTGCTAAGAGATGATAAGAATAATTCCAATTGATAGAGTATGAAAAATTATGGTGAAAGAGCTTAAATCAAGTGAAAATAATGGAATTTCACTAAGTTTTGGGTTATACATTTGGAGGAGATGGAGAGCTGCTTTCTAGTCAAATTTTTTTTTAGAATGCTCTGGGTTTTGGGTGAATATTTTTCCAAAAATCAGTCCTAAAATCAATGGTTTAAAGGGTGGACAAATTAAACTATTTTATGTGGATATAATTGTGCCACCTGTCACATTCTCATTAGCTCATCCATCCTTATTTTATTTTTTCACCACAATTATTCCAAAAAATTTTAAATATTATAGTTAAGATTTTTGTAAAATTTTAGATCAATTAAAGTTCATTTTGATAGGTTTTAGGGCACCTAAACATTTACGGCCAATTTGAAAACTTGATTTTCTCCTTTTTTTTAGATTTTAATATTACCCTTATCAGAATACTCTAAAATTTTTCCTCTTGTGCAAAAATAAATTCATTAAGTTATGTAAAAAATTTTAGATCATTTTGATAACGTTTTGGTATACTTCCAACTCTAGAAGTAAAATCAACCGGTTTTAAAACCCAAAAATTCAAAGTTGACAGAAAAACTAATTTTCACTTCCAAATATTAATTAAGATTATTTCTAGTATATTCAAGAAAATAGTATAATTTTTATAATTCTATAAAATATTTTGGAGTTCGTCAAAGTTTTGGTCAACCCTTTTACAATTCGGGTAAATTTGTTTGTTATCTAGTTTGAAAGGCCTATCCAATCTGAATTTTACCTCAAATTATGCCACTAAAATCTATTTAATACATATTTTATCATCTAGTGGTTAAGTATAACTTTCCACTAGGTCACCTATCCTACTACTACCTTGAGCTGCGCACGTTTAACATTTAAGCACTTATTAATTTTACTGTAGTATACTATTGTAATCACAACAAAAATTGTCCCAAGGTTACTGCTCATATTCTAGAATATATTATGCATATCAGATGAAATTTTAGGGCGTTATACTATAGCCTTGACCTCCTACAATTTTGATACCTTTGAATATCCTATACATGTTCAATACCTTGGGTATCTATAATACCCCTTATCCACACCTACAGAGTCTACGAAGGTAGTTAAAGTAGTTGGAAAAAAATAAATAGTTATGATGTAAATGATAGATTGGTGGAATGGATATTTAGCTTACACATTTAAGCTTATTTCTGAAACTTAACTTTATTATTATTATTATTATTATTATTATTATTATTATTATTATTATTATTATTATTATTATTATTATTATTATTATTATTATTATTTATGCTTAATTTTTGGTTAATTCATTTCTTTTCTTACTCGTATAATTATGTGCATGTTGGGAACAATTGCTATGAGTGGTTATTCAAGATTAATTTTTTCCACTAAACTTTATAGCTTAGCACGGTTTTTAATCCGTGTAGATTTACAAGATAAAAGCGAGGCCTAGGGATAAATTTTACTTATAGGGGAAGACCAGTATAAAGAAGGGTAGATAGTTTAAATGTATAGGTCTTTTCTTGTTATATCTTTGGATTATAAATAGAATGTTGGTGTAATCTTCTAAACATTTTTTGTAAACTTGTGATAAATGCTACTTTAGAGTTTTGGTAATGGATATGTAAATGAAAAGTTAATAATTGTATATATTTTTGTGAAGTCATCTTTATGAATTGATGCTAAATGATCATGATTAGATATTAGATATATATTATAGCCTTGAAATGTAAGCATAGTATAGATAATTATAGTATATTGTTACCCTTGTAGAGGGGGCATTACATTTAGTGGTATCAAAGCTAAGTTTAAGCAGTTCTGGCCAATGAGAGTCTAAGTATGAATAGGTTTAGGTTATTGATTGTGCTGGTTTTAAGCGAATTTCCTTATTTCTTATAGATATTAGATTATAGATGAGTCTAGAGAGGTAGTGAAGGAGATTGCCAAAAGTAACTTACAAGCACGTTCTAATCCAAAATCTTTAGCTTCTACAAGTAGGGATATATCAATAACAATTGTTGTCCCCATAAAAGCCTTGTTAAAGATTTCATGATATATGGTTCAAATACTCCAAATGATGACAGCACCAAAGGCCCCTATTGAATTAATTAGAAAGCATAGGGTGGGGGAGTTTTTGGGGACTACATTAGAAAAATCTAAGAAAGCCAAGTTTTGGGTAGAGAAAGTAAAATGGGTGTTTGATAAGACCTAATGCCCAACTGATCAAAGAGTTACCTGTGTTGTTTCCTTACTTAAAGGAGCAGCTTATAAATGGTGGAAATTGGTGCTCAAACAACCTCAATTAATAGCTCTATTCATATGGGAATTCTTTGAAGAGAGTTTAGACAAAGGTATGTCATTGAAGCTTACAAGAAGGCAAAGTTTAGGCAATTTTTGGGATTAAAGTAAAGAGTTTTTTATGACTAAATACAAAAAGGAGTATAGTAGTTTCAGCAAGTATGCATTAGAGTCAATGTTGACTGAAGCTTTCAAATGTCAATAGTTTGAAAAAGGTTTGAATGATCGCATTTAAGGATCATTTAGTCAGAGCTACTTCTTTACAGTCTATAACTTATTATCAAATGGTTTAAGCATCTATACAAATAGAGAAATTGGAAGCAGCAAAGAAAGAAAGAGTTCAAAGAAGAGGTTTATCTAGAGGAGAGGCATCCTTAGGAAGAAAAGCATGTGGAATACTAAGTGATCAACTAGTGGAGTCAAGTATCAATCCAGCTACGTAGGATAGAGGATAAGGATCATCAAAAACATCTAAATCTAGTAGGGATGCATCAACTTGCCAAAATACAAGACTTTCAGAGTGTTTATATTATAATCATAGGCATCGAGGCTCTTGTAGACTTTTGACAAGTGCTTGTTTTAGATGTAGGACGATGACCACTTTATGGCAAATTTCCCATTGAAACAATAGTAAGAGTTTGCATAACAAGGTAGCAGAGGAGCTTCTAATGCCCCAAAAGCAACAATAGGACAAAGTAGAGGGCATGGCTGATCAAGTCATTATAGGCCACCAACTGGAGCTACATTTGAGATAATAGATATACCTATGATTACCACAGCTCCTGCCCAAGCTTATACTATGAAACCTTGAGAGCATTTAGATGCTCCAGAAGTGATAGTGGCTACTTTCTCTTTCTTCGATATTTTTTATGCACTTATATATTTGGTTCCACGCACTCATATATATGCATTGAAGATATGAGTAAAGAAATGTTAACCATAGATAGGTTAGCATATGATATATGTGTGATAAGTTACACCACTTAAATCAACATCAACTATCATTGTTATAATATGCCAACTTCCATCTATAATACTTGTTACAAAAAGTCAAGTTTAATACCTATAATTGCTTAACTCAGGCATGAATTTTTGGGAAAATTACTCTTAAGGGTGAGAGAAATGTAAGGCCTTAACCTAGGCCTTGGTAATTGCTTAACTCAAGCATGAATTTCGAGGAAAAATTACTCTTAATGGTGAGAGAAATGTAATGTTCTAACCTAAGCCTTAGTAGTAATAGAGTAAGGAATGGGATGTAAAGAGAATTCATTCAAAAGTTAAGGGTAATTTGGTATTTTGGCCATAGTCATACACATTCATAATTAAAAGACTTGAAACATGGATTCATTGAGATTTTATAAGGCAATATGGGCCAATTGCAAGAATTGGGAGAAATTTAAGAAGTTAGATTAGATTTAGCTAAGTTTAGCAAGTGGACCAATTGGAAAATTCCACCTATCAACTTTTAGAAAAGTCAAAGAAAGGTGGGAAAGAGAGGAGAGAGGGATGAGAATGGTTAGAATTAAAATTTCTAAACTTTTTTCTCTCCTTTATCCTCCATTTCTTACTTCTTCTCCTACTCTATTGTTGGAACAAAGGAATTTAGCCAATTTTAATAGGAAACTAAGTTAAATTCTATAGATCTTCTCCCTTTATATTTCTTTTTATTCATTAAGAGCTATAATATGAATGGAAATGGTAAATGAGACATGTAGTTGTGATTTTTTAGTTGAAAAATCAAGAGAAGCTAAGGAGAAGGAAGTAGAGAAAGCTTAAAGAGAGCCTTTCAGCAATTAAGGTATGGGAAAGTTTAATCTTATTATGCATGTGCTTATGGTATAATAATTGAATAAAAGTGTTCTGTTAACTTGGTAATTGATGTAGAAGTATGTTAAAAACAATTAGCCATGCAATAAGTTGAATTATAAAGAAAGGAAGTTAAGGTTGAAAAGTTATCACAGGATCTATTGGACCTATTAAGGTTGTCTAAGGCATAAATAGAGTTATAGACCTATAATTAGAGTGATTCCAATGGGATAATAAATTGTACACATTGATCTAAAATTCTTATGAAGAGTTCTAAACTTGATTCTACTTCTAGGATTCTTTAAAATTAGCTTGAATTGCAGTTATTGCTGCTACACTATTAATATGGATAGACTAGATTATATTGGAGATATCTCTCTATAGATGTCTAAATGACCTCATTTTTAATTGTATAGATAACAATTTTCCAGAAAAATATTTTCCATAAAAATCAAGTTTACTATGCCAAAACTGGATTCTTGAATCGACCTGACTATGATGGCCTTTGTCTTCGATAAGTCAAAGCCTTTTAGATCAAACTAGATTCAATTGACTTATCGAAGACAAAGGCCATCATAGTTAGGTCAACCCCTGTTCTAGCCTATACTTGGCCTTTAGACCCCGAAACATCACCGAATCTTACTAGGACCATCTTAAACCCTTTTAAAACACTTTAAACATATTTATAGTGTTAAAACATTCCATGAAAATACCTATAATGGATGAATGAATAATAGAGATTTAAGTACAAAGCAAAACCAACCATGATAAATTATATGCACATCAATTAGTTTATGCCATTACTAGGTCAACATGTCAATATGTGTATATTTAACAACATAACTAGACACCACAAGTATAATTTAGAGTATATATATATATATATATATATATATATATATATATATGCATGCATAAATACATGAATGTGAGCACGATGAATGAAATAAAATGAAAGATTATTAAATGCCTACATATAGAACTTAGTTATTGAAAGATAGGTATGCCTATATGATAATATTGTAGTTGCTACAGTCTTGACCTCATTTGGGTCATATAGTTAGTACCTAGTTGGGGCATATAGCCTTAACATATATGGGTCTTACAGTTTTGATACCTTCGGATATACCACATTTTCAATACACAAGACCTATTTTTAACTTCAAGCAAAACCAGTGTATGAAAGTAGTCAAGTTAGGAATTTTAGAACGTTAGAACCTTCCTTATAACCCTTTAAAGCAATAAAACAACTTGAATGAGTTTAGGATATGATTTAGGTGATTTTTCTTTTTCAATAATCACTTTAAAAGGACTTTTATCCTACCCTTGTACATTTTATCCCTTGTCAGCCCCTTTGAGCCTTATTTAGCATGCTTAATGTGTTTTATGATTAATTTTGTTGTTACTGACATTTTAATACCTTGCAGCCTAAAAGCTTTTATCTCTCCCTTATAAAAATTGGTCCCTCTAGGGATGGGATTGATGATCAGTTAGAGGGCATCTAAATGGGCGTAGTTTTATTAAAAGGAGTCTTAAAATAGGGATGTTGTCAAGTTGCAATTGCAAATTTAGGAATGTAGTACTATTTTTAAATGAAATTTTTGAGTGCCCCTTGCTTATTATTCTAAGGAAAAATCTAGCTTCACTCTTAAACTCTAAAAAAATGAAAATAAAATTGTGATTGTGTAAGCTAGTAATCTATAGCAATTTCTAAATGCGGGATATACTCGACATAAAGGAAAAGGGTTATAAACTCTCAAATTGATTGAGTTTGTCAAAGAACAGTAAAGAAACCATTGAGCCTTCCTCTTTTATGCTTCATGAATTATTCATTCTGCATTCCAAGCATTCAAGTCATGACAACTTTGGTGACATTATTATAGGTAAGGTCTTATTAGTAGGTGGATTTGGTGTATTTAAGTAGAAGGTGGCCATTCTTATCTTACTTATCCTTATCCTTTCTTTATTAGCCTTTACCTTAATCAATGTACAACCAACATAAAGAGCTAATAATCTTTCCGTATTTAAGTTGTTTAGTAAAGATAACCATAGTGGTTTCAGTGCTAAAGAAAAGTCCTATGGCATCTCTAGAGTTTCGAATGCAAAACTACCAGTGCATTTTGATGTACATTAATTCTTGTGCTTGGTTACTAGATTGTACTGGAGTTTTAGCTTTGAACATGATTAAAATATTTTTGTCGTGCACATACAAACATAAACTTTCAAGTATCCTCTTATTTGAATCTTTTTTTGTTATGGTGTCATCAAGTGTTGTTTTTAATTGTTAATCTTAGTTTTGAACTACTTGATTCTAGGTTAAAGCTTGGGAATTTCAAAATGTGGTTTGATCAAGTTTGCTTAAGGGTGAGCAAAAGCTAAGTGTGAGGTATTTGATATCTCCAAATTATACCTATGTTTGTGCGTTTTTAGTGTGTTTTGGAGTTCATTTAGGATTGATTTTGTGTGTGTTATGTTAAAATTATGTATGTTTTAAAAAGATGAATCTTGGAGTTAATTCATGCTATTTATGTAGATTTGAGGATAAAAATTTGAAGATCAACCCAACTGAGCTGGATTGTGTCTCGGTCGGGTCATTTGAAGAGTTTACCATCAAATCCAAAAGCTATTAACCTAGCTATGACGAAGAGTGGCTCAACTGGGTCACTTATAAAATAAAAGGGTGGACTTGACTGACTCGGTTGGGATGGAAAGTGTGTCTAATAGGTTGATTTGCACATTTGCACAAAATAAGAAGACTATTGGCAAAATGAGGACTATTAGTGGCAGCTGGACTTCATATACTTTAGGTTTTTTTAGTATTTTTTCATCAAATATCATTATTTAGACTATTTTTTTTTGTAAGTTAGAACTTAGGTTTTCATTTAAACATAGTAGGGTAGTTTTAGAGATCTTACTTTTAGGGTTAATTCATGCTTTTTTCTTCTAGCTTTTCAAGAGCTAAAGATCAAGTCAAAGTTTAATCCATGAGTATAGTATTTGGTTTTTCATTTGTTTATTCAATTTCAATAAGGAAAAGTGAGTAAATTCTTTCTTTTATTGAAAGATTCTTAAACCTTCATTTTTCTATTGTGTTGACTCACAATTGAGCTTTAAATTCAATATAAGTTTTGTTATTTCATCATTCCTTTACTCATCTATATTCTTGATTTTATTTAGATTCATTTTTGATGTATCAAAGAAATGATTGAATGTGACTTTGGATGTTGATCAATGATATGTATGCCTTTTTCTAATATACTTGTTTTAATATGTTCTCATGTTCTGGAAATTAAGATAGGATATTATGATCACAAGTATTATTAGGTTAAAGATATTTAAATTAAAAATAGACCAAAGTTAAAATTTTCGAAAAGCGATTTAAAAGAAATCTAGGAATCTAAAATTGAGATTTATGTTAGTTATTAAATTGTTCTTAATTAGAGAGTTTGATTTTCTAGAATTTTTTTTCTGAATAAGGAACCTGAATTTAGTTCGGTTTTCCATAATGAATTTGTATTACTTTGAATAAAGTCAATTTTAGTAGGAAATAGGGATGTAGTTCCTTTAACAAAAGGTTTATAGTCATTCATTTTTATCATCAACTTAGTTATTCTCTATTTTAAATAATTTTAGATTTTACTTTCTATTATCTAATTTACTTAATTGCTTAATTAATTTAGTTTAGTTAATAATCACATTCAAAACATGGGAATTCTTTCACATAATTTCTACTTTAAAATTTTGATTTTCTCAATCCCTTGGGTACGATATTTGAGGGTCTTAATTCTATTTTCATATATTACTAACCAATTTAGTACACCTGTTAGACATCAATCAGTTAGTTTGTGAATTTTGATTATGCTTATCAATTTATATGAGTTGTTGTATAAGGCTTTGGCCTATTGTTGCAAAAATTTGTTTTTATTTGCAAGTGGATGGACACTTCCTAGTTGAAATGCTGTCGAAATTTTCTTTAATTTAGTAAAATTTTACAATAGCCTATTTGCACACATTTCTTACGTGGGAATATATTTTGCATTTTAGAAATTTTTACACGAACAAACAATTAAAATTTCTTCTTTTCAAATGCCACTTAGACACAATCCTCCCCACTTACCAGTTGCACCACCAGCATCAATATGGATGACGGTCGATCAGCAATACAAATATCAAGCCCTCACATGGGTGTAAATTATGTGTAGTTAGTTTATATCCCACTCTTTTCTACAGCATATAAGCTTGTCGGGAGATGTAGAGGCTTTATTAGCAATAGCGGGCTAGGCTAGTTTCTTTCAACTAGCATTTTAGACATATATTGAGATTGTCCATGAATTCTATCTACACTGTAGTACCACAGGTTCAAAAGGCCAAATGAGGAGCTTGGGGTCATTACTTTTAGGGTTAGGCAAACTACCTATAGTATCAGTCGCCAAAAATTTTTAGAGGCCATAGAGCTTTCGACATGAGAAGGGGTGTTGAGAGCTAAAAGGTTAGTTAAGAGTAGCAGTAGGCTTAGATTACCTTGCTAGGGACTTCCTACCACCTAGATGCAACGAAGAGCGTCATATTGGCTACTAAAGTCTTATAGTACATATAGAGGGTCATTTCTAGTTCATATTTAGGTCGCATAGGCAGCTTGTGTTTGGTGAATGCCATCGAGATTCTGAGTTTGTAGGCTATGAAAAAAGGGATTTCATGCCCTAATAGCCCTTAGGGGATGTCACAACAATTGACATAAAAGTTATCATAAATATCTAAAATTATTTTCTTGATATGTTTTTAATTGGTCTTTAAAAAATACACTATTGGGTATATGGATGAACAATTTAAATTTTCATATCCTAACTTCTAAGTTGGCCAAATGCAACTATCGTAACTCAATCAAATAAAATTTCCAACAACCAAACAACAACAATACACATTGATATAACAAATACTCCTATATCTCTTTACACTTGTTGGTTCTAGCTTTAAATATTCTCTTTGCCTTTGTCTCTTGGATTGAGCTTCATCTGATATCACAAAATATCACCAATTAATATTACAAGAATCTAAGTTCGCATGCTAGTTTGCATGCTAAATGAATAAAGAAGAAGAAGGCTGTTACTACTACTCAATTACCATGATTTTACTCACTTTGGCCATGTTTGGTTTGGTGTACTAAACACAGGACTGTATAATATAATTATTAGAGAGTATGCCCTAGAGCCCATGTAATAGGGATGTATTTCATATGTATGAACTCATATTCTTAATAAAAGGCATCATTCATTTATTAATGCTATGTTTAAATACATGAGTTTGTAAATCTTAAATTAACAAATGAAGTCCTATATATTATAAACACAGTGCAAAGGCAATCATGAAATTGTTCATGATATGAGATGTCTATTGCATGAAAATGTGTTAATATCTAAATATCCCTAGTCCTAGAATTAACAAGATAAGACATTGTCAATTCGAACAGACTAGCACATGTTATGTTTCATGAATGGTTCTCATAACTATGATTGTGGAAGATAATCAAAGCTAACATGTGGATGCTTGTTAGAAGAACAAGATCATTGGAGACCTGCAAAGAGAATCCTCACATGGATATTAAATCTATGTCAGTGAGGAATCTTTTCATAGCGGTTGTACTAGTATCCTTAGACTTGAGATCACAAAAGTTACCTTAAGTAGCAATTGGTATACTTTGACTCCATAACTGATTACTTCTGACTAGGGGTGAACATAGTAAGGATGTTGGGTATATAATGACCTACTTGAAGATAGTTGAGTGATTAACAAAGGATTCACCATCCCAGATTTTTTAAAGGAAGTTGTCTCGCATGATTCTATAATTTCCTTGTTTAGAGAATCTTTGGCCAGAGTAACATGCCATGATGGATAGGGATCCATGAAGGGCATTTTGGAAATAATTGTTAAATTATTAGAACATACATAATTAGATTTATATGATTTGACAAAAATCCATACTCAGAATCTAATTCAGATAAGAGTGGTGAAAGGAGTAATTGCATGGTAACAGTTTCTATGGAAGGGTATAGTCAAACCACTTGACTTTCCTGACATTTGGGTAGCCATGATGCCTAGCTAGAGGCCAATCATAACTTGTATAATAGTGTATCATAAATATCAATAGGGATTGATAAAATGATTTAAATAAGTTTAAATCATGTGAGTTTTGAATAGAACTCATAATTATATATTATATTGTCAATATGGATAGGAACCCAATAGGTCACACACATATAGAGAAAAGGATAAAATGATAAAATTACAAGAATAATAATATTTAATATTATTATGGGAGTAGAGAAGTGAATAAGAGAATAATTAATTAAAGAGTTTAATTAATTATGGTCAAGTAAAATTATTCACAGAACTTTTTAGAAATATTATGTAAAATGGACCTAATTGAAATATTATATTTCATAATTAATTATTATTATACTATAAGTGTTATAGGGCTGATATAATAATTAATAGATCCATTGGAGAAATTAAAAGGGACCCAGAATAATAGCTTTGGCATAGAAACCCTCTAGAGGAAGGGCTAAACACCAAGCCCTGGTAAAAGGCCTTAATGGCCAAATTCTTGGACCAAAACAAATTAAATATATTTCATAAGTGTTATGGAGCCCACATATTTAATTTGGATGGATTTGGAATTCATTTGGATGATTAAATCCAAGTATATGCACAAAGGGCCTAGCTTGTGGGTTTTGTGCATAGTCTTTTGTGAAAGGACTTACATTTGATTTAATTGATCCCAAATAAATTATTAATAATTCTAGAAACCCATTTAATATTTCTCCAGAAATTTTAAAGAGCCCAATCCTATTATGAAGTTGGATTTTTAACCTAACTATAAAAATCCAAGTGATAGGGTATTAGGGTTAAGGTGAACAATTAAGAGAAAAAAATTTCTCTCACTCTCTCAACCCTAGTCGGCACCCCCTTACTAACATCAAGGGGATTTCAGCCAGCCCTTGTTCTCCTCCTTTGTTGGTTCATTCAATTCTTCTCTAGTGTGGATTACTCATTGGAGGTATTTAATTTTGGACACTGTGGTTTACAACAACCTAGTGAGAAGAAAAATCAACTATTCAACAAAAATCAAAGGTGATTTTTTCTTATTCTCATTAATATGTATATTGTAAATTCATGGCAAGATCAGATCTATTGGTTAAAATTTTAAATTCATCTTATGTATGAGATGCATGTAACCGATAATTCCTAACATGGTATCAGAGCCTCTATTTTGCCATGAATCTACAATTTTATATTTTGCAAAATAGTTTTTATTTTTGAGTTATTTATTTCATGAAATTTAAAAAATCAGATTTGATTGTTCATGAATGAGAAATATTGATTTCTGGATGTATGTGATCAAAATATATAAAATGAAAATAAAAATGATTCTTTTGAGAAAAGAACCATTGAGAATGGCGTGTAGGGTTTTATTTTTCAATAAAGTTTAGGGGCTGTTCTAAATTATTTTTTAATGATCCACTCTAAGATCATTTTGATGATAATTTATGTGTTTAATATGTGATATTAAGCCATAGTATCAAACAAAATTAAAATTGAACAAGTTTTGCATGTAAACTAGTTTAGTCAAAAAGTTCAATAAATTAATGTTCTTCGTGTGTTCTTGGTATGTTCTTGGTGTGTTCATGTTTAGAACAATTTTTAATCTTCTAAATATGATATAT